>VACF01000239.1:0-89051 GCA_006891605.1 Pleurozium schreberi | reverse complement strand
AGAGTGAGAGCCCTATTTGGGTGCTATTAGAGAGGGGCAGCCCTCTAGTGTTGAGTTATCCCATATGGTTAGTCATGGCACTTGGTAGTAGAGTAGTATAAGAGGGTAGCCCCTTGCTTGGGCTCATTACCCCTTCCATTCACTTGTTGTGTTCTCCCTTCATTGCAATATAAGTTCTTTGCATTCCAATACACATGCCAAAGTTCTCCCCATCAAACTTGACAATGATGCGCACGCCTTCTCCTCCACTTAATGCCATGTTGAAGCACCTCCCACTTGTTGGCAGCACCTCCAAGGTCTCCAAGCTCAATTCAGCCTCCAAACACTCACTTGAGGCGAATTGGGTTGAAATGACACCAATCAGCCCTCACAAGGACCTCCCAAGATCCTTGCAACCCTAAGAACAACAAACCACTCCTCACAAGGACATCACCTCCTCCCAACACCAATTCAGACCCTAGATGGAAGCTCCCACTCACAATCAGCACCTCATAGACAACAATGTCCTCCAACAACCCTAATTCGGTGTCACTCTCTTACAAAGCCAAAAACCAGCCCTTAATGGATGGCAAACGCCTCAAACAACCCTAATTGGGTGTCACTCACTCACAAGGCCTGAAATCAGCACTCAGTGGATGGCAAACGCCTCAAGAAACCCTAATTGGGTGTCTCTCACTCACAAGTGCACAAATCAGCACTCTTGGGTGCACAAAATCATCTCACTCACTCACAAGGGCACAATTCAGCCCTCCATGGATGGCAAACGCCTCATGCAACCCGAAAATGCTTCATGCCTCACAAAAGACTCTCACTAGATTGCAATTGCCACAATCACAATCCACATGCACCCAAATGCAAAATCAGCCTCCCACGGCTCTCACAAGATTGCAAATGGCACAATCACACTCAACAATGCATCCATATGCAAAATCAGCCTCCCACAGCTCTCACTAGATTGCAAATGGCACAATCACACTCAAAAATGCACCCAAGTGCACAATCAGCCTCAATGGCTGCCAATGCACGCTTCTAAGCACAAACTCAAACTAGGAGCATGCAACCAGCCCTAATCAGGTCTGATTGCAACCATGAGCAACCTCACACTCAAAATGCACTCAAAACATCACAAATCAGCCAACGAAATCTCAAAAAATGCACTCCAAAGTTTGTTTGTTTTTGAAAAAATGACTCACACCGTAAGGTTTGTAGGTGAAAATGAGCTCCAAGTTAGATTGGTCCTCCGAGCTCCATGATCTTCTCCAAATGATTTKAAATTCTCCCTCAAGCGCAACTCCAAGTGCGTGGGCCCATAACCTATTGAAGATACAAAGGTATGAATGGAAGAAAGGCTTTACTTAGATGGTAGAAAGATACCAAGGCCCATGAGTGGGCTGAATATAAGATAGAAGCCTTTCACTAGTCATCCACTAACCATGTGGGATAACTAGCAACCATGGGCTGCCTTTGACTACAAGCAATACCCAATAGACTCTAAGTTTAACTAAGAGTCTAATGCTACTCCTAGGGCTGAATGTACATGATCTACACTAATATGTACATGTTCTTCAACACACTCCAAAAACTAAGAGAGGTTTTGGACAACAAATTCGACAATTTGGGCTATCCCCTGAGTATGATAGGTTTCCGCACCGGTATAACCAGATACATGAAGTCTGAGCGATCAAGGTTGAAGGTGAGGTGGTTGAAGGGGCAGACAAAGTGCCTAATAACCGTCAACGACGACCAGTGGGAAAGGCTGAAGGCATACTGGGAAACACCAGCCCAACAGTTGAAGTCCCAGAAGATGGCGGCTGCAAGGCAAAGCGTTCGCAATTTTAATTTGGTGGGTCGCAAAGGCAAAGCTGCAAAAAAAAGTAGCGGTCATGAGTTGACCTTGTCTCTAACTTCTTGTGATTTAATTATGGGCCACTAGGGTGCAATGTCTCGACTCATGAAAATATTGTAATGTTTTAGTGGCCAACGCATTGTGCAATTTCATTGTGTCGTGATTGATTCCTCAAAGTGTTGTACGTTTTCTGTGCTGATGCAGAGAGAAGACAGGTCAACAAGCCCCGGGATCACGGACCTTGCGGATGGCCTACGTCTAAGTGGTACTAGTTCGGTAAGTGAACAATGCCATCTTTTGCTGCTCTTGACATACGGATGAACTCTTGTGCTGCTCTGGAGCTCTCCCTCCAATGTGAAGTTCCCGACTGCCTCCCGATGGTTAGCCAAAATCGAGTGGTAAAGACTTGGGCCTAGTGTATTCAAAGTGGCCTACCTTCACTGCAGAGAACACAGTGATAGTGAACTACAAGAGCAGTCGAGTAGTTTGCAATCCTAATGCAAATGTCCTAATCCACACTCTATTCTATTTGAAGTGGATGCGCACCTTGGCTGATGACAAGGAGCACCTGAAATGTTACCTATGGCCGTTGTTGGAGGCGTTAGCCAAATCCGCAGACATCACGTCTTTTCGAACGAAGTATCCCCAAGTGGTCCCTAAATCCATGGTTGAAATGATATTGAAACGCAGAACTGGAGCACACTATGAATTTCTCGACCTTGTAGAAGGTGAGGGGACTTGCGGACCACTAGGTTGCGCTAAAAGTGTGTCCCCTCACCTTCAGTTCCTTGTGATATCTGACATGTTTTAGGTGTGCATGCAGGGAAGGATGCAGACGAAAGAAACCAGGAGCAAGGCTGCAGCTGCCACGGACAAGAAACGTGAGGGATCATCAAAGAAGGTGCGTTCACGGTTTAGCAGAGTCCTTTTCTTTCCCATGCCTTATCTGGCAAGGACGGTGCTGTTATATGGGTTGTGTTTTCGGTTAAGCCACTGCAGTTGCATATTGACTTGGAAGCCCTCCATACGTACTTGGATGCATTTCTGATTTAGCATTTTCCCTCTCTTGTAGTGGGCATTCTCAACAAGGCTGGACGTGCGCTCATTTCTTTTTCAAGTTGCATGGCAGTGAATGTGCACTTGTTCTGGGTAACAAGTCAGCTAGCACTCATGTGTATATCATTGAGAAGTGATAATGAGTTGTCCCAGTAACGTTGTTTTCATTCATAGTCCAAGCAATTGTAGGAATCTTGAGATCTTTTTGTACTTGTGCCTTGCAGTTCAACATGGGCGATGAAGTGTTCCTCATGAACCCACGTGCCGTGAGGCAGAAATTGGCTACCGGTACCGTCAGCGGATTCCTAGGTGAGCACTGGTTCCACTTTGAGGACATCCCAGAGTCGTGGTTGAAGGTGGATGTGCGCGACATTCTCCAACCTAGTGTGCAGCTCATGTACCCCAATGAAGACATGGATCAAGTTATGATTGAAGACGCTAAGGGGACTGCTGCCATATGGGATTAGAAGTATATAAAACTTTTCAATCACGTACACCTTGACTTATTGGCAATGAGGGCTTAGGGTTGGCTAGTACCGGCAGTGGACCCTATAGAAGTATGGAGGCAGCCTTTGTAGATGATCTGGACAGCTTAAATTGTCCCTGCTTTTTTCAAATGCCCGAAACCCTTCTCAATTGTGTTGTTCTTTGCATTTAGTTATGGTTGTGATGGTCAATTGCACGAGCAAATAGGTAGTCAATTTCTTGTGAAAGTGTGGTCTTAAAGCTCCCCTGTTTGTTTTCGTCATTTCTGATTCCATCCGCATTGGATCATGTGTCCCCAGCCGGTCCTCCAAACCGAGACCCCCCCACGGTGTGGAACTCTCACCACAATCCGTTACCATCACTACTTTGCAACTCCACGACCACTGATGCTTGATTAAATGCCTACGCGCTTGACTACAACTTCACTGAGGACCCACTTCTACGGAACTGTCCCGTGACTACCCCCACCAACATGACGTCCCCATTTGTCCCCTCTAAAGTGAGCGTCACTAGAAAATGACTGGAACACCACTATAGAATGAGCGTCCGTGAAATCATTCCTGGCCACTATCGTGACTACACGCCAACTGCATAATGACTACTTGACTAGACACGTGTCAATCTAGCACTTGAAGGGGTTGTATTTTCTCAACTTCGGAATGACTCCGGAATGACTTCCACCGTGGCAGTCCACGTCAAATTAATTAGGGGTCATCCATCACTTCACAGTGACAAAAGAATGACTGTACACTTGGCCACCTTGTACTGGCCGTGGTACCTCAATGGCCATTTCTTTTAACTCCTTTTCTTTTATAGTGATTCCGTGCTCTTTCTCATCCATTTTAACATCCAATGCTTCAATGGATGGTGATAATAAGCCCGCAGTCATTTAAATCTATGACTTGTCCGCAATGACTGTAGGACCCTTTAGTCATTTTGCAGTCATTGTGGTCCGAAATGACTGTTGCGCAGTCATTTATTGCAGTCATTTATCGCAGTCATTTATGTACTCTATTTTTTGTAGTGTGAGGTATCTCAAAAAAAAATTGCAAGCATTTGCACGCCATAGTTTTGTGGCAAAATGGGAAGATGAACCATTTAAGACATGCATGGCAAATTTTCCAGCTGATACCATGGTTTTGGTCATAGATTTTGCTGAAAACTATTCCATTGAGGTCCAGAACGAAGTTCAGTCCATGCATTGGCACAGTTATCAAGTCAGTAATCTTGTGCATATTTCGTAGGTCAGAAATCCACACCTTGACCCTAAGGATGAGAGTACTCGGAGTATAATGCAATACCACTTCTATATCAGTGATGACAAAAAACATGACAGCTATTTTGTTCAATACTGTTTACAAATGCATTGGGACTCAATTGTGGAGGGCGGCTTCACTCCCAAAAATCATTGGATATGGAGTAACGGATGTGTTGGGCAATTCAAAAGCAAAATTCCCTGGTACTTTGTCAGCCGATATCCAAAGATTAGTAACGGCTGCAATTGTGTTTGGTTGTTCTTTGGGTCTAGTCATGGAAAACGACCTCATGATGGTGAAGGGGCTATATTGAAGCGGTACATGCACAATGCTCAATTCAATGTGCATGGAACCAAAGCTACAAGATGCCGATAATATAGTGCGATTTCTGAAGGAAAAGTTGAGTGTTAGGCCCAAATCTTGCTACTAAGGTGAAAGAACACCGGTACGTCCTCAAAGAGGATGTGGACAAAGAGACAGAGTACAACTGCGAACCCATTAAGGGATGTCGAGATGTGCATCAACTTCGGTCTATGGGTAAGTTGGATGTGCACAAGCTCCTCAAAAGAGATTTGGCATGCTTCTGCCCTCCTTGCATTGAGTCCAATTGGGAGTTCTGTGAAAATTCGGCTAAGACTGGGTCATGGAAAGTCGAAATCCTAATTGTCCATCAACCTGGATATGTCCGTGGGGTTATCAGTGTTGCATTTGACGAGGAGAATTGGGACGAGTTTGGCGTGAATGGTACATATTTTGGGTCATTACTTGAGTTAGGGGACAATTTTGTTGTTTTGGCTGCTGCTGATAATGAGAAAAACGTGAATTTCCATTTGCTCGTTTGCACTAGGAAGGTTTTTACTTGTATTGATCCATTTCTATGCAAGTGGGGTGAGTCATTTGCTGTAGGTGACAAGGTAATTTAAGGAAAGTACTTCCAAAGGTATGGATCTGGGCCGTAGTCTTATGTTTTTTTGCGAAAGTCACATTTGGCTCATCACAATGTTGAGCACATTAGAGCTATTAAATTTCCCATGCTTCAATGTAATCACTGTGTTTCTGGGAATGACGTTGTTTACAAGCTCCCTGTGACAGTTGAGGAGGCCATTGACGAGTATGCATAGTTATGAGCAAGTGTCAAGGATTCGGTTTTCAGCTGAATGATGCACCTTGTCCCATGCAAGTTGACAGCTTTGTGCCCATTAGGTTAAATCACTTCTGTTTTGATGGGTTTGGGATGGAATGTCATGATTAATTGCCAAGTAATTCTATCCGGACGTGACGTTGGCTTTTCTCGTCCGGATGTCATGACGCGCCGGAGACCGTCCTGAATGCCGACAACGTCGTCGACGGTGTGGATGAAGTCTGTCGACTGCGCGCGGCGCGCGAACGGCCATTCTGTCGACTGGACGGCCTGACCGTCTTGTGGACGAGCAATGCGTCCGCAGGTTGTCGACGGCACGCAGTCGACTGACCGTCGACCGTGGACGGCCACTGAGTCTGCAGACTGTCCACGTCGTCTGAACGGCATGGACGTCTCCTGGACGGTTTGGACGGCCTGGACGGCGTCTTGACGGTTGACCGTCGACGGGACGTCGCCTGGACGGCCTTCTGTCCACTGCTGTTTGCGGGGCGCCAACGGACAGGTCGTCCAGGCAACGGCCTGTACACAATATATAGGGGCTACCGTCTAATTTTAGGATCACTTTTCCTTGTTCATCTTTGCTCTTATGACCTGGTTGGCATACAACCATTGCACTAGAGTGAAGTCCAAGAAGAATGTGTGTGGGAGGATTTGTTGTGAAAGCAATAAGTGTTATTTTCCACATCACATCCAAACAGAATAATTGCATGGAATTCTCAATTAAGAATGATTACTTAAGATTAATTAGTAGGGATTTCTTAATTAGCATGATGGGCAAACACATCATGACACTAGAATTTTATTGTATATACTGTCATTCCCAACCTAAGCAATGACTCCTGTGGAAGTATTGCCACTTTGGCCAAGTCGCTTGCACTATGGCAAAACAGCACTGCTCTTTGGCTAAGACGTCCATTTTGGAGCGCTCCTTTCTCCCATTCTTCTCCCTTGCTTGGGGAGTCTGAGCTGCAGGTGTGGTGAGTTGGGGTGGGGCTATTGTGTGGAACCCTTGTTGATGAATCGGCCTCCACATTTGCGAAATTGGAAGCATAGTGGCGGCAGATTGCACGGCAGCAACAGGAGCAATTTCTTTGGCGGACCAGCAGCTTGGCATACCAGTAGCTTGTGCTCCTACACTCGTGGTATGCTCCAATAGTGCTAGGTTGTGGTCGGGTTCATGAGGCGGTTGTGAAGGCCATGAGCTTGATCAGGGTTGAAGTTAATTTGGGCGCATGCGTGTTGGGTTTGGGGTTGTTGTTTGAGTTTACAGTTTCACAGTTTGGGCGCATGCTTGTTGTGGTTTGGGTTTTGGCGCATGACTTGCTATGTACACAATTGGTTTAGGCGGGGTATGATCTACTTGTTTAAGGGTTCAATTTGAGTTGCTGCTAATGAGTTTCAGACGTTTCATGATCGGTTGTACTGTCCCGTGCTCCTACCATCTCACAACATTTGTTTTTGTGTTAGACTTTCATTAGCTTAGAGTCCTTGGTGGAGAGCCCCGAGTCCATTGTCAATGGAATGCTAGAGTCCTCGGTGGAAAGCCCTGAATCCATTGTCAATGGAATGCCACATGACGTTCTTCTGAACAACATTTGGCCTTGCATTGCCAGACACCTCTGGGATGTAAATTGGGGGATTCCACAGAGGGAGGCACGACTGTGGGTGGGCAGCATGTTGGCAGTAAGATTAGTGAACGACGACTGGAGGGCTATAGCTGATGGTTGTTTAGAGGGTGCAGCCCTCCGTGCATGTATGATTTATGCTCACTTGTAGGCCCAGCGTAATCGCATGCAGTACTTACAGTTGCACTTGCAAATAATGCTCATTCTTCTTGGAAACTCGATTGTAATCACAGTGGAGTATGACAAGGCTCTGGTGGGCGACATTGGCAGGCTCTCCAACCGGTAGTTGTTTGAATTGGTGCGGCTCCTTCGACGAGTGAAGAGGGATTTTTGCTATTTCACTTACTATTCCATCACACTTGTAAGCTTTTGTACTATGAGCATCCAGTAGCTGCAGTGAGTGTGTTGGATCAAGTATAGTTATAGTGACTTTATGTGCTCCATTTTATAAAAGTCATCCTAGGGTATATAGGAAGTAACAACACTTTCGGTATAATTTGGTACATAGGGAGAATAGGGACACTAGCAACAATATGCAAAACACTGTCATTTTGTTCAAGGAAGAAGGTAGGGTCTTGTGTACAACTTCACCATTTTGAAAGCATTGAACGTTTTGGACTCACATGATGCATTGAAGTTTTCAGATTCACATGATGCATTGAAGTTTTCAGATTCACATGATGCATTGAAGTTTTCAGATTCACATGATGCATTGAAGTTTTTGGACTCTCACATGATGCATTTAGTTTTAGAGAGCACAGTTTGCTTCAATTTCAACCTTTGTTAAAAATTAAACGGTGCCCAGCAGGTAGGTGAACTACCAAAAATCCCTAATATTACTTTGCAGTCATTATGCCCAAATATAATTCCCTGCTTCAGGCAGCAATTTCAAACGGTGGAGTTCATTTCAATGAGCATCCAATGGGGGGCTTCAATGAGCATCCACTGGAATTTTGCCTTGTATTTATTTCCAAAATGAATCAAATGAATCCAATTGAAGGGCACACTTATGTTTCCAATTTATTTTTGCCTTCTAATCAAATGAATCCATTTGAAGGGCCCACTTACTATTCGCCTTGTCTTCATCAATTCCAAAATGAATCAAATGAATCCATTTGAAGGGCACACTTACTATTCCATGGCACACTTACTATTCCATGCATATTGTTCAAGACAGCCGGCAATCCTAAAAACTAATAGTATTGGGCACAACACTTCAGTATTGACACCCTAGAGTCTACCACCATGCTCTCTACTCTGATCCAAAAAATTCCAAACGTACCAGCAACGACGTAGTCCTGCCTATACTCTGATCAAAAAAATACCAAGAGTAGCAGCAACCACATAGTCCTACCTATACTCAGATCAAAACAATACCGAATGTAGAAGAAACCACGCAGTCCTGCCTACAGAAGAAGGCAAGCAAGAACAGAAGCCTGACAGCGAGGACCCTTGCACAAATCTCAGACTACAAGCACAGTTGTTAAAGTTCCAATTGTCGTTCACAATGAATTTGGATAAAACCGCTTCAAGGAATGGGAATTTGAGGAAGTTGCTCCCGGTAATTTTGAAAAAAACAATCATATCTGCAAGGCCAATGCAGTGAACTCGGAGTTCAAACTCCATGCCTCCTTACTACTGCAATAGCTCCAGAACCACATATGTTCATACAAGTTTCTCTAAAGTTATATACAGTACCTAAACAAACAAAGTAAAAATCTTGTACAATTGCTCAGTTACTTTGGGGTGGCACCCTTGGCAGCTCGGGTCACTTTGGAAACACTGACTTATTCTGCAATAAGTTTCTTGCCACCTCGTCCAGCCTGCACTTTCTTCCTCGCAAGTTTTGGGGCCGCAGGACTTCTCTCGTCACCCTCGCCCTCATTGCCCTGCTCAACGTCCTGAAATTTCTCCGCCCTTGGGCTGTCGCTCCCCGAGTCTTCTTTATTGGTGCCCTTCTCAAATTCGTCCGTTTTTTGGGAGTCCCTTGGGATAAGTTCTATGTCTTCTACAAGCGCCACTTTTTTACCACCCCGCCTTCGTTTGGGTGAACGCTTTTCAACCTCACCTTCTATATTCACACCTCTTCTATGCTTTAGAGAGCGAAATGCCGAGATCCCTTTCTAGCTCCCCTATCAACGCTCTTCCCCCTGCTGCTAAGGTGATTGCTGCCTCTCCCAGTCGCAGCCTCAACCCCTGGATCCTGTACCAATGTCTTGGCAAGACCCTGCACATTGCCAAAATTCTTCTGCAAATCCTCTGCAGATATTGTTGTGAAAGCCTACTCTTCCATGCCTTCAGGATCTGCCTTGTTTTCGAGGAGTTTCTTGCGCTTGGGAGAGCTCTGTCCTCCTACTTCTAGGCCGTCGTCCTTCTCCTCTTCCTATACTCGCTTGCTGGTATGAGTGAGTACATTCAGCCTAGGATCCATTGGCAGCTCCAATTCCCGTGAAAAAACTTGGAAACTTCCAATTGAAGGACTCTGTGCTTGAGAATGGGTTGGCCAATTCCCGTTTGTCGACAATGACCTCACGGTGTGACCTACATTTGCATTCAGAGGGAAAACAACTGAGCATAGCATTYATGAACTACTCGTATGAAACACACACACACTTCTATGAACATGGTAAACAACGCACAACTCTAAATAAAGAGTATGAACTCCTCGAGACACACCCTAAACTAACTTTGACGTCCTCCTAAACTATATGAACAAATCTGTGCATCCTAAACCAGCACTATACATTCATAGAACTTGAAATAGGGTATAGTGAGAGATTGTAACTGCTATGAATCAACGGAAGTTGAAGTAGGGTGCAGTGAGGAATCCTAACTACTATGAATTCAGGGAGGTCGAAGTAGGAGAAGTCCTAACTGCTATGAATGAACGAAACTTGAAGGACGGTATGGTGAGGAATCCTAAGTGCTATGAATTCTCAGAGCTCGGAGGAGAGTACAGGGAGAAATCCAAACTGCTGTAGAACTGCGATGTAATCTTATGACCGAATTTTGAATGTTAATGACCAAATCTGAACATCTATATTGCACATGAACTGTATTGTAGTCCCTTACAACATCAATGATCTTTTGATCAATTACCTTGGGTCTTAGTGAACCTTTAGACAATGGCTTACGTTCTATACACCTCTATGACACATGTGGCCATTGCACACTGAAAACTCAAAATACACCCAACGGCCCCACAAAGACTCCAAATTCTTCAGACATTCACCCTTGCATACCATAAGCTCACCCATATAACCTCTGCACACACTCATTCCTCAAATACTTCCTACAGACTCAGAAATAATCACCCTAAATCCAAAAGCCATTCATTGCATCTTCTAAGCCCTGCTAAAACAATCCCGCCCCTAAACCCTTAACCCTACAATTCAGATCCGAACTGTGAGGTCATTGGAATTGCAGAATCTTACCTTCAAACAATGTGCCCGTATTTGCGGACTTGTAGAGGTCCCAAGACTGCACTAAGGGTTCGCTCTTCTATCCCTCAAGCTTTGGGATCCCGGTCATAACCCACCAGTCCTCGTGGGGCTCTGCACAGCAACCCTCAAACATGCACTTCGATTCTCTTGAAAAATGAGTATATGCACACCAAGTATGGTAAGCATGGCGGCATGATGAGAGCCTACAGTTCCACACAGGGTCGAATCCTTTGGTGCAAAACGGACAAGCACCAATCTCTATACCTACAACCTATACATCAATTGTCTCACAATCAGCATAGAAAAAAGTTTCCGGGGATAGGTGCAGGGTTGGGTGCTGATAGCTGGTCTTCATTCCCTTCAGTTGATCACTAAGAGCAACTTTGTGCAATTTCCACAGAGTCTGCTTCTTCACTGCAGTGGTCCACATCAACTCTGCATCCTGGCTTTGCAAAGCAGCCACCTCCTCATCCAAACTCCCTGATCCAAACGAATCCCACAGTTGCTCAATAAACCCGGGACTCCATTTTCTTGACCACGCCCGCAAGATCTACAGACGCAGCAGCAATCTCAACTGAACTACTTGGCTCAGCACTCTTTAGTGCTGCCAATTTCTCCTCACACTTCACACGTTCTTCCTGCAAGGCAATCAGCTTGGACGAAGAATTCTTGCGAAATGTTTTGCCATACTATACTTGCAAAGATATCCTCACAAGATCAATTTTTGCAGCGTCCTTTACTGTACACAAGCGCAAAACAAGCGCATCCAATGGCGGAGTTTCTCTTTCCAAAAGGGACAAATACTCCTCCCATTGCCCAACCGCCATAGCTCGCACGTCTCCACCAGATTCCAACTCCACACCACTAGGTGTTGACATTCTGAAGAGGCCAGCACTCTCTAATCTAAACTGACAACAATGGTGCCCACCTCATCTTGGTCATCGGCGCTCACCTCCGGCACGTTCTTGTCGCCAATTTTGATGGCGTCCTTCTTTTGGTTTATCCTCCGCAGTTGATTGCATCAAGTCCACTCCGCATAGACGCACCAGTTCACAGATTTCTTGCCTTTCTTCTTCTCGTATGCAAGGCCCTTTGCTTCGGCAAGGTTGATCAACCTTGTATTTGGCACCTGAGTGTGCTGATGAGTGATCATCCACAGGCTTTCCACCCTCCTCACGAAGTTGGTATCCTTTGAGTACAAGTAACTGTAGCCATTGTTGCCCACCCGTTGCCCAAACAACTCATCCACGTTCGATTCCTCTAAGTGTACTCCGAATTTCAAGCACTTTGGTGGAATCCCCTGGTTGCTTAAACCATAAGCCTTCTCAAACACTAACCGTGTGATTGGGTCTGATCTATTCCAACAAAGAGAGGGTTGCTCCGCATACAATGGTTCGACCTACGAGAGAGAGGCAGCACCTTCTAGCTTCACCTTCTTTTCCTTCACGACACCAACCTCACCACTCCCTAACCCTAACCCTTCCAAAATACTAATTGCAAGAATCAAGTACTCGAGTATGAAGACAGAGATTGCTAGCGTATCCGTGTTCAAAATCGTGCAACAAATGCTGAACTTGGTGTTTCGGCAGCAGTTTCGGAAATGGACCCAACCGAAACAAGCTCAGGCCGAAACGAGCTTGGCAGTGACTCCACAATCTCAATTGCTCAAATCAAAACCCCTCTCACGAATGGCCCAGATCCGCCCGTCTTACTGTTGAACTAAGTCTTAGATGCCAGGGAAGGACATGTCAACTGATTAACTCTCCAAGGAAGGCCACCGCATGTAGCATTGAAGGATGCTCAGACCCCAATTTATCATCCCTCTCCGTCATAAATATATGAACACACATGAACTTTTCAATTGTCGCCCGTGAGCCAACACATGGCGAGGAGTGGCCCGAAGCATTGGTCAGCGGTACTTTCAAGGTAATTTGGATGCCAAGTTGGTACTTGGAGGCAAGAGCCTTGCATTGGTGGGATTTTGTGATGCAGATTGGGCCGGAGATGCTATCAATAGGAGGGCAACAACAAGGTATGTTTTTCAGCTTGGACACGGTGCCATTTCGTGGAACTCCAAGAAACAACCCACCATTGCCTTGTCTACGACCGAGACAAAGTACATGGCCATTAGCCAATGCACAAAGGACATATGGCTAAGGCAACTCATGAGTGATGTTGGGTTGGAGCAAGAGAAGAGCACATGTATTATGTGTGACAATCAAGGCGCCATTGCTTCGGTGAAGAATCCAATCCATCACACTCGTAGCAAACACATCAACATTCAGCACTATTTCATTTGTGAGAAGGTTGATGAAGATGTGATTGAGATGCGGTAGATTTCCACGGAGCACATGGTGGCAGACGTGCTTATTAAAGGACTTGGCAAGCCGCGACATGAAGTTCTTCGCAAAGAGATGGGTTTGACATTGTTTGGCAATAAACAAAGTAGAAGTGTTGAAGGAAGTGAGTAGTATAGCGTAGATTGGTTTTGGAATTTCTTGGTATAGGCTGACCTTAGATAGGTGTTTTTTGTAGCCAAAGCAATGGGCTGTTAGAGAGGGGCAGCCCTTCTAGTGGTGACTGTAGGAAGGGGCAGCCCTCTTAGAAGAGACATAACCCATATGGTTAGTCATGGCACTTGGTAGGAGAGTAGTATAAGAGGGCAACCCTTAGCATGGGTTTAGTACCCCTTTCTCACACTTGTTTGTGATTCCCCTTTATTGGAATACAATGGCTTGGTGTTCTTTCTCTCAATAAGAGGACAAAATTGTGTTGGGGCGCGGACAAATGTCAGGGCGTGGACGAGAATAGGTCAGGCACGAATGCATTTCAGGATGCGGACATAAGTAGTCGGGCACGGCCGTTCTTGGAAAATTGGAGCCAAATTGAAAGCTCTATGTGTTAAAATCAAAATAACATGATATGGTGTGGTTTTCATTCATATTTTTTTTCCTTGAAATGAATATTACTGTAAAACTATAAAATTATGTTTCTCATTCTACCATTCATTTATAATAAAAATTATAGATTATTCTAAAATATATTATAATGTATATAATTTTATTTCCACCTTTAGCCTTAAAAATTCACAATAATTTGTTTTTTCCATTTAAATTATTGAAAAAATAAATAAAAATAGAATATGAATTTTTGAAATAGCAAAAAATATAAAGAATCTGTATTTCAATTACATGAAAGCATAAATTTGGTTTAATAGTTGAATTTGACTTGAAGGTCTTTGTTGTGGTTGTTTTGGGATTAAAAAATATAATAAAAAATTGAATTTTTTTTCCACTAATCTCCATTTCTACTTGCAATTCTTGAAAAAAAAATAATTTGAATTCTTTTTGTTATTTTTTCTCATTTATGGTCAATTTTTGCAACAAAAATAATAACAATTACAATTTTTCACAAAATAAATAGAAATTTCTCAAAGTCACATAAGGTGCAGAGTTTTAAGTAAAAAAAATATAATGTTATTGTTTGAACACAATTTCCAAAGGTAAATTTAGCTTAGACATGATGTTTGACCATTTTACAATGGATCACGGTTTTTAGGAGTTAAAAGTAAAGGAAAAGGAGCCTTGCTCCATGAACTTGTATTTGTTTCTCTTGAAGGCAAATGAATTTAATTCATTCTCCATTAAGAAGCAATAAAAAGGCCCTCATTCAATTAAACCATATTTTTTTGCATTGTAAACCAAAAATTACTAAAGTGTCATTGCAAGAAACACTTGCCGTTTTGTGGACACTTTGGCTATAGTACTCATGATTTTTTTAGAGCACTGTAAAATTAGAAAAACAATTTTAAAAAAATATGAAAACTATATTTAATATATATATCTTTAAGAAAAAAAGTACCCTAAGAAGAAAAAGCATAGAAAATTTTTCTAAGTAGGTGAACTAGAAAAGTGCAAAATCTCATGAAAATAGGTACTTTGACATTTTAATTTGTAAAAAATAGGAAAATAATTTTTTTCAAAAATTAAAAATTGTGCTTTT
This sequence comes from Pleurozium schreberi, assembly GCA_006891605.1. Classification (NCBI taxonomy): domain Eukaryota; kingdom Viridiplantae; phylum Streptophyta; class Bryopsida; order Hypnales; family Hylocomiaceae; genus Pleurozium; species Pleurozium schreberi. The sequence continues at coordinate 74,196 of VACF01000239.1, read as the reverse complement.
GGGAAGAGTTGATATTGATGATATTTTACCAAAAAATTGGTCTTAGAACCATCATCAATGTTTTGAAATTGCACGCAATGGGAGTACTATTTGCACTCATGTGGAGGACATTAAGTAAAAAAAATTTAGATTCCCTATCGTAGATTTATGCTTCTCTACTATGTTAATAGACCATGAAAATTTCAGCTCCAAATCATTAAATTTAGTGACTCACAACGTAGTGAGAACCTCTAAACCTCAAAGTGTGACAAATTAGCAAAAATGATTTTTAAATGCAAATTTATTTTTTAAATTTTTTGAAAAATTAAAGATATGATTATCATCAAGTTAGAAATCTCTAATAAAAATTTCAAGTTTAAAAAATTTATGGTTCAAAAGTTATTGAAGATTACAAGAGAGCAACACTATTTGTGACCGAGAATAGGACCAATGTTTCTTACAATGACCCTAAATCCTCTTGAATTTATGAGCAATAAAGGGGGCCCCTTGCTCACGTGAACCACATTTTATTAACCCCGAAAGGACCATTGTCCCCTCAGGAAACAAATGGGATTTTGGGCAGGTACCTACAGGTTGAATTTTTGTCCAAAATTTTTTATGCAGATAGAAAAAATTGTAAGCTTTGTGAGAATATAATTTTTTTCAATTGGTGCCTAGGATCAAAAGTCATGCACTCATGCCCAAATAAGCTCAAAACAAGGGAGAGGAGTTTCAGCAGAAAAAAATATGCAGAAATTGGAATTTTATTTTTTTATTTTTTTTTGCCATAGACTGTATTTTTGTCTATCTAGGAAGCTTTGATTCATTCCATCTGGATTTGTTATGTGAAAGTTTTGGACAATCTTATTTTTCGGGCACTTTTCGGGCTGATTTGGAAGAAGACAAACCAATGAGGAGAACTCAATCTACAGTTCGTAGACTACAACTAGGCTTCAGCAAAGATTTTCCCATGGAGCACGGTAGACACGACAACGAGGGTGGACCCAGTGTCCATGCAAATAGTTCAATGAACATCAACTGAGTGCGTTTTTTAGTGTGGTAATTACTAATTAGCAAAGCATATTTTGCGTATAGACTTAGGCACTTATTATTATTGATGCTTACAGAATTGCTACTTTGGAATTTCAGTTACTTCAGTACTGCAAATAGTATTAGACAAGGACTTGGGAATATGCATATTTTATCATGGAAAATGCGCTASACACTTTTCCAATTTCATACTACATGATGCATATGAAATACATATATTCGATTATTGAATTCCTTTGCATGATGCATGTGTAATTTATGAACTAAGAATTTGTTCAGTAAGATATTTATAAACTTATTATACTTTTTGATTATCAAGATTTCAATGTGAGGAGTATTTTTTTTTTTTAATTTAGGAAATGTAGTGTAATAAAAAAAATGGGAGTAAACATAATTTTTTTCTAAATTAACGGAATAGTAGAGATGGAAATTATATATTCTTGGACATCGTTACGCATTACTTAGCACAAATACATTTCTTGCAATTTTAAAAAAATATGAAAAAATATGCTTAATATATATACGTTTAAGAAGAAAATACCCTCAGAAGGAAAATCATAGAAAAATTTTCTAACTAGGTGAACTAGGAAAGTGCAAATCTCATGAAAATAGATACTTTGACATTTTAATTTGTAAAAAATAGGAAAATAATTTTTTTCAAAAATTAAAAATTGGCCATTTGGGAAGAGTTGATGGTGATGATATTTCGCATCTCCAATAAAAATTTCAACTTTAGGAGATTTATGCTTCAAAAGTTATTGAAGATTACAAGAGAGCGACACTATTTGTGACAGAGAATAGGACAGGCAATTCTTGCAATGACCCCCTAATCATTACTTTGCACAAACCAAGTGGTTCCACCATAAAAAAACATTTAAATTTGTTTTTTGAGGAGGTCCGTGAGTTAAAAATTTAATTTGGTGCTATCAATTATTAAATTTTAAAAGAGATGCATATATAAATTTAAATTTTTTTGGTAGGATCCAATTTGGTTAATTTTGGCTTTGAGTACCTTTTCTATTTCAATATTTGTATAAATTTTGAGACAATTTTAAATCAACCTAAATCCAAAAATAAATGGAGAGGTATTTGATTTCAATTCCTAAATCCAAATATAATTACACTTTTGTTATTAAAATGAAGCATTGAATTTTTGAACTCGAATCCAAGAAACAAGTAACTTGAAATTGACGACAATCCCTGAACCCTTATAGTAGTTTTATCCTCCAATTACAAAAAATCTAACTTATAATTGCTAATTATAGAAATTGGCCCTTGAACTAGAACAAAAGATTTTCTATTCTATATTTGAATTGAACACCTAGCCGGCCAACCCTTGTAGCCTTTGATTACAGAAATAGACCCTGCATGGCTACACCTTGAAACCTCAAAAATTATGTCCTATATTTCATAGATTTTCCCTAATTTTGTAGCCTCTACATAGTACTTACAAAAATAAACCCTTTAATCCTAACCAAAAATAAAATAACTTGTAACTGCTTTGAATTCTCAATCGGTCAATCCTTGTATCTTCTATTAACATAAATTAAACCTTGAAGTAGAACCCCAAAGTTTTAACTTCAAGTCCTTGAAGTACAAGCACATAACATTTAACTTGAATTTGATTTGAATTTTAAATACTTGGAGCAACAATTTATCAACACCATAAAGCCTTCAACTGTAACTAAACAAAACATAAATTCTATTTGATTTCAAATCAAAAACCTTAAAGCATCTAGTAACAAGGTTGAGCCCTTGAAATTGCTTCAAAAACACTAGAACATGCATTTTGTTTCCTTTCCAAACCCTTGTAGCCTCTATTTCCAATAATTAATCCTAAAACTTCATTTAAATACATTGTAATATGTGAATTCCAGTTTCCAAACCCTTGTAGCCTCCATTACCAAAAACAAACCCATTCAATTAGAATTCTACAAAATATAAGACGTGTTTGATTTGTTCTTTGAAATCTAAGCCCTATTAGTTTCTATTAGGAGAATTAAAAAATGCATCCTAAAATTTCAATTTAAAGTGAATATATTTTTTGTCTATTATAATAAATCCAAAACTTCTAATGTCTAATTTCAATTTTTTTTCTTAGAGTGTGCAAGTTAATTTTCAATTTTTGAAATCTCCTTTCTTTTGAGGTGAGTCTTACTTCTCAAGTGCTTGGAAAAGGTAAGAAGGAGAAGTCCGACTCAAAGAAGGAAGCAACATGCTTCCATACATTGTCTTTGAACTCAAAAAGTGATTGGACCTCTTAATGCAACCATTGACTTGAAGATATTCCCTAAACTCAAATGAAGGGCTGGCAGGCATCAATAGGTTCCCCCTCTCCATAATAAAGAAGAATCCCATGACCACGCAAATTTGACTTCCCTCCACACTTTGGCTGAAGAGTGGGATGTCCCCGCCTTGACATCCGCGCCATGGCTAGGCGTCCCCGCCTTGACGTCCGCGCCTTGTCTAGGCATCCCTACCTAGGCGTCCACGCCCTCTTCGACCATCCGCGCCCTCTCTAGCCGTCCGTGCCTTTTCCGACCATCCGTGCCTTTTCCAACCGTTCGCGCCCTGACTTGGGCATATATGTAGAAACTTATCCAAGTAACAGTAGTGAACTCCCTCCAAGCCAAATTTGAACTCAAGCTTGAATACGCAAACTCACAAACTTAATATCTGAAGTAGTACTACACTAAATTCCAAACCCTAAACTCAAACCCTTCTAAAATCCCATTGCACAAATAAAATTTTCTACTTGAATTATTGAATTCAAAATAACTTGACCATTATTTCATTTCAATTCCAAACCGCTTTGGTATGCCCATTCCAAAAAAATACCATTGAATTTAGATTTCCAAATAAATCAACTTGTATTTCATTTCAATCCTAAACCCTTCTAGGATCCCATGGCACAAATAAAATTTTCTACTTGAATGATTGAATATGTGAACTCGAATAAAACTTGAACACTGTTTCATTTCAATTCCAAACCGCTTTCGTATGCCCATTCCAAAATAATATTGTTGAAATTGAATTCCCAAATAAATTAAATAGTATTTCATTTCAATCCCAAACTCTTTTGGTATCCCCATTAGAAGAACATAGGGTTGAAGTTTTGAAGGCCTAAACCTTTCTATCCTCTTTGTTCGAAAACAAACCCTTCAACATACTTCAATGCATTATAATTTGTATTTGATTTCAATCCAAACCCTTGTACCTATTTATCTCACAATTAAAGCCTTGAATAAAAAGACAAAAATGTATAAGTTGGTTATGATTTGATTTGTAAATTCCAACTCCCAAATCCCAAATAGGTTATATTTAGAAGAATAGAAAAGAAATCCTTGAACTCGAATTTACACAAAATTATACCTTCTTTTTCATTAGGACTCCAAATTCTTTGGGATTCTCCTCAGACATATTTTGTCCTACTTGTTTGGAAGTTTGGTTTCATTTTATAAAATTATTTTTTGTGAGCGAAGTCTTAGTTCTCAAGTGCTTGGAAAAGATAAGAAGGAGAAGTCCGACCCCAAGAAGGAAGCAACATACTTCCATATATTGTCTTTGAACTCAAAAAGTAGTTGGACCTCTTAATGCAGCCATTGACTTGAAGATATTCCTTGAACTCAAATGAAAGGTTGGCCGCATTAATGGGGTCCCCCTCTCCATGATAAAGAAGAATCCCATGACCATGCAAATTTGACTTCTCCCCACACTTTGGCTCAGAAAAAGGACGTCCCTGCCCTAACAAGAAGTCTACGCCCTGACAGGAAGTCCAATGCCCCACATCCATGYCCCTTTCACGTCTTCGCCTCCACACGTCTTCTACCAAACCCGCCCTTTCTAAGATATGTGCACCTTGACGAATCCGTCGGCACCTAGTATAGTCTTCGCCCTGACGTCCCCGCCCTACACTAACGTCTCTGCCCTGCACTACGTCCCCGCTCTGCATTGACATCCCGGCCCTGATTTTCACGTCCACGTGCTAAATCTAGCGTGGACCGCCAACGTCGAAGCCACTTGCTAATTGGAAAATTTCAAAAATGGATGGCGTTCGGACTGTCCACACCATCCGATCACCCTGACCCGTTCATTATGACAACCCTATTTAACCCCTAAAAGCCCAAGGAGTTTGGGCAAAACACAAATGTGTTATTAAATATAAGTTCTATAACTTTTTTGAAGTTTGCATCAAAGAAGATTATGTGAAGCACAAAAAGTAGAAGATATCCGTATGGTCAAAATTATAAGACTATTTTCAAATTCTCTTCAAATGAATTTTGAAGATATAACTTCAAAAATTCACCAAAATACAATTTCTATCCTTAACACTTGAGTTTTTTTTTTTGGATCAAAATAGTGGTTTCTATTGAATTGTAAAAAAATGCATAAGATTTGGTCATAAAATTTTTAATTCTTTCCTCAAATAGTAAGTTTTTCAACACTAGAAAATCCTAAACACATTGTACTATTTTTCTTATGATTTTTTTTTACCGTAGTGATCTTAGTTTTGAATATATATACTGAAAGACAACCCAATATTTCAAGAAAAAAAAAAATTCAAAAAAACGTTTTTTTCTGCCCGTAAATTCTGCTCGAAATTGGGCAGCGACCAAAAAATGGTCATTTGAGCGCTTAGGGGTTAAAAGGGCTAAAAGATTGTTGATCTTGTTTGGTGGAATGAAATTTTCTTCTCACATCAAACATTATAATCTTTTAATCCATGTAGTATTGTAGTTATATGGGATGGAATTTTTTCTACACTTTGCTTTGTTAAATATATGGTATAGTTGAAATTCAAAATAAAAATTTAATATTGTTTTTGTACAATACATCGAAAATTGGTAGTTTTGGGCTTTTCTTCTTTTCAAGCACTCTTTGTTCCTTAGGATTAATAACAATTCTACCATTGAACACTTCATAATTTTCATTGAACTATCCTATGAAATGCCATTCAATATGAATGTATTTAACACATATGGCTTCATAGATTGAAATTAAATTGGACTATAAACTTCATCTTTGTATGGTGCAATTTTCAATTTGTTGAGCCTACTAAGATAAGCCTCTCTATTTGTGCAATATGACAATTTTTGCCATTGTGGTCAACGTATGATATATTTACACTTAATTTTTTAAAATGTACACTACTTGTGCCATGGCACAATTTTAGTCAACTATCCTTCAGTTATTGTTGATTTTGTTTGTTTGTGTTCATTTTATCATCCTTGTGAAATTATTTGTCCACATCCATATTCAATAATATAAAAAATTTGTACAATTGCTATTTGTCAAGGCTAACTTATCGATAAATTTTTTTTGCTACATGATGTTTTACATAGCCTAATTTATATATATTAGAATATGGAGCATTTTATCAATCCTATCATAGTTCCACATATTACATAAAATTTTCCTTGTTTGAATTAAATGGACCCTAACTTTTAACTCACATAGTTTTCTAAAAAACGAGCTAAAAAATCAATAGTGACCTCCCTAAGATTAATAATTGATAGAAGGATGCAATAGCCAATTGTATTCTTTGTAATGATGGTGTTGTCCAATTTCCACTCCTTTTTTTTGGTGGTGTCACTCACATAATTTTGTTATTAATAATTATTGCTACATTTTTTCATGCTTGAAGAAGTTTTGAGCCAAAGAATGAAAAAATTGAAATACTATTTCATTGAATCCAATTCCTAAATATAGTAGTGATTATATTCAATTGTGCCTTAAAAATTCACTTTGTTGTAGTCACCTAAGTGACATACAAAATAAAGATATGAAATGTTTACTTTATAAAAATAGAATATGAGATTTTGCAATGGATCCCTTGCTCAAAAATTTAAATAGGAAAATCACAAATATACTTTTAAAACTATTTAGAGGCTTCAAAGACCAAATCATCCACCTTAAAACAGAGAGAATACTAAAAAGTGCAATTAGCAAGATTTCATGTAGAACTTGAATATTAGAAGTAGTTACACCTCCTTTAATAAGCAAAATTCCATGAAGTCAGAGAATTGACCTGAGAAAAGAAGATCCAATTGCGAGCCGTTCCACATGAAGGTGTGACATCCATTTTTGGTGTTTCTGTTGAACAAAGTGAGTAGTATAGTGTAGATTGTTTGTGGAAGCTCTTAGTTACGTGTTGTTTGTAGCCAAAGCCATGGTGATAATAGAGAAGGACAACGTGATAGTAGAGAGGGGCAGCGTGATAATAGAGAGGTGAAGACATAACCCATATGGTTAGTCATGGCACTTGGTAGGAGAGTAGTATAAGACGACAACTTTTAGTATGGGTTTACTACCCCTTTTTCTTACACTTGTTTGTGATTCCCCTTCATTGAAATACATTAGTTTGGTGTTCTTTTCTCAATAGGTTATCGGCCCACTCATGTGAGTTGCTATTATTAGAAATTAGATTTCATTGCAAGGTGTGTTGGACTGTTGGAGGAGCACTATTTAAGCAAGTGAAGTTTGGGGTCGATTGGAGCATTTTGATTCAAGATTTGGACCACTTGGGGTCTGATTTGAGAGATTTGGAGCACTTGGGCTTGGAGTGGAGTGGAAGTCATCCACCATGGCCAATAGTGATGGAGATGGCGTGAGGGTCATTGTCAAATTCAATGGAGAGAACTTTGGACTATGGAAATTCTAGATGGAGATGATCTTGGTCGAGAAGGATTTGTGAGAGATTGTGGAGGGCACCGAGGAGGTCCCCGCAACCGATGCGGATGTCAAAATCAAGAAGTCCTATGAGAGGAGGGTCAAAAAGGCCTTTTCAGTGATTGCTTGCAATCTTGTAGATAGGCAACTTGCATATATTCGAGCATGCAAGGGACCCGCAGAAGCATGGAAGGTGCTTTGCAACATCCATGAGACAAAGAGCTTGTCCAATATACTCTTTATTCGACGCAAGTTCTTCACATGCAAGATGCAAGAGAATGAGGACATGCTCGACCACATCAACAAGGTTAAGGCGCTTGCGGATCAACTCGCTTGTTTGGAGGTGCCCGTCACGGATGGAGATATTGTGATGACTTTGCTAGAGAGCATATCGCTTTCATATGAGTATCTCATCACGGCATTGGAGACAAAACCTATGGCGGAGCTCACTCTTGACTTCATCACGGCAAGATTGATGCATGAGGTGTCCAAGAGGAAGGAGAATGAGTCCCAAGAAGGAGGCGCCGCACTCTACTCACGATATGGACAAGGAGAGAGCTTTCAACCACGCAAGGAGACACACACATGCTACAATTGTGGTAAGCCCGGCCACCTTGCACGGTTTTGTAGATTGCCCAAGAAGGAGAGTGTAAATAAGGAGAGTGTAAATAAGGCGAGTGTAAAGGAGGTGGAGGATGACTTTGCGTTTGCGGCCGATGATGGATATGACAACTCCGACATGTTCAAGTGGATTATTGACTCAGGCGCAACGCAACACATGACCCCGCATAGGCAAGCATTCCTCACTTATCACCCCATTAGTAACCGCAAGGTGTATTTGGGTGGCAATGGTATGGTGGATGCAATTGGCATGGGTTGCATTGTAGTGGAGGTGGATGTGAAGGGCCAAATGAGGACAATTCGCATCCAAGATGTATTGCATATATCCAAATTGCATGCCAGTTTGCTCTCGGTGAGCAAGTTGGTGTCACAAGATTTGAAGGTGCAATTCAACAACAAGGGGTGTGTTTTGGGTGCACCCAATGGAGAAATGATTGTGATGACACCGAGAGAAGGCAACCCTTTCCAAGCGATGGAGCTACAAGGGCCGCCAAAGTGTTGGAGATTGTACACTCAGATGTTTGTGGTCCTATGAAGACTACTTCCATGGGTGGTGCAAGATATTTTTTGACCTTCATTGATGATTTTTCAAGGAAAATATGGGTGTTTATGCTCAAGTGCAAGAGTGAGGTATTTGAGAGGTTCAAAGCATGGAAGGCACTTGTGGAGAACGAATCGGRRCATAYGGTGAAGGTGTTGAGATCGGACAATGGAGGGGAGTACACGTCCAAGGCCTTTGAGGCATTTATAAGGGAGCATGGCATTCAACACCAAACTTTAGCCCCTTACACTCTACAACAAAATGGTGTGGCGGAGCAAGCAAACCGCACACTTGTGGAGATGGCTCGTACCATGTTGCATGCCCAAGGCTTCACATATGACTTTTGGGCGGAGGCCATAGCAAATACGGCGTACACACGCAATAGATGTCTCACAAATGCGGTTGCATCCATGACGCTACAAGAAGCATGGAGTGGAAGAAGGCCCAACATTGGCCACTTGTGCATCTTTGGATGCATTGCTTATGCCTTGGATTTGAGTCCCAAGCGCTCCAAGCTTGAAGCCAAGGGCATCAAGTGCTTGTTATTGGGGTATTGCGAGGGCTCCAAGGCCTATAGATTGCTGTGTTTGGAGACCAAGAAGATCATCAAGAGTCGAAATGTCACTTTTGTGGAGGACAAGCAAGCGATAACTGATGCTTTGGAGTTGTGTCCAAGTGGGAGCAATGAACGACATGCGTATGATGTGAACAAATTTTCAAACATGAAAGCTTTGCCCAAGGAGGAGGAAGAGGAGCATGATGAGGCACCACCAACACTCAAAAAGAAGGCAATTCCATCTCCAAGTTCGGCACCAAGTGAAGATGAAGACGGAGGTACCTCTAAGGAACCAAAGTACCCTACAAGGGAGCGTAGACCGCCTGGAGAATGGTGGAAGAACCACATCTTGCCTCAAAAACAAGTGGAGCACGCCAACATGGCATATGCAAGAGATCCACACAACGTTGGTGAAGCCATGAAGAGCGCGGATGCAAACAAGTGGGAGCAAGCCATGCGAGAAGAGTATGCCTCACTTATGGCCAAAGGTACATGGGGAACTCTCTCCCCTTCCTCATAATTGTACAAGTGTTGGATGCAAGTGGGTATTTTGCACCAAAAGAGATGCATTGGGTAACATTGTGCGCTACAAGGCGAGGTTGGTGGCCAAGGGATATTCTCAAGTCGAAGAGGTGGACTTCAATGAGACTTTTGCACCCGTGGCCAAGTTTTGCACCATTCGATGCATGGCGGCGATTGGGGCAGCCATGGACTTGGAGATGCACCAAATGGATGTCGTCACAGCGTTTCTCAATCCAAGTCTTGAAGAGGTGATCTACATGGATTAACCAAAGGGCTTTGTTCATGTGGACCATGAGCACTTGAAATGTAAGCTGAAGAAGGCCATCTATGGGTTGAGGCAATTGGGAAGAGCATGGTACATGGATGTGGATGCATTGTTTGCAAGAGAGGGCTACACAAGGAGTTACGCGGACCATTCTCTCTACATCAAGCAAACAAGTGCGTATTTGGTGATTGTCATTGTTTATGTAGATGACTTGATCATTATGACCAACACCATGAGTAAGATGATGGAAGTGAAGGCGATGTTGAAGAGCCAATATGATATGAGCAACCTCGGAGAACTACACTATTGCCTTGGAGTGGAGTTTATAAGGCAATGTGCTTTGCGCACCATCACCATGAGCCAAAGCAAGTACATCGAGGGAGTATTGAAGCGCTTCAACATGGAGGGGTCCAAATCCGTTGGCACGCCTCTTGATGTGAAAGAGAAGATGTCTAAACTCGCGGACGAAGAGTATGAAGGTGTGAAGGCAGAAATGCAAAATGTGCCATACAAAGCTGCGGTGGGGAGCTTGATGTATGTCATGGTGGCCACGAGGCTTGACCTTGCATTTGCAATAAGTGTGGTGAGCCAACACATGGCCAAGAGTGGCCCAAAGCATTGGTCAGCGGTAAAGAGGGTCATGCGGTACCTCCAAGGTACATTGGATGCCAAGTTGGTACTTGGAGGCAAGAGCCTTGCATTGGTGGGCTTTTGTGATGCAGATTGGGCCGGAGATGCTATTGATAGGAGGTCGACAACGGGGTATGTTTTTCTTCTTGGAGACGGTGCTATTTCGTGGAACTCCAAGAAACAAACCACCATTGCCTTGTCTACGATCGAGGCAGAGTACATGGCCATTAGCCAATGCACAAGGGAAGCCATGTGGCTAAGGCAACTCATGAGTGATGTTGGATTGGAGCAAGAGAAGAGCACACGCATCATGTGTGACAATCAAGGGGCCATTGCCTTGGTAAAGAATCCAATCCATCACTCTCGGAGCAAACACATCGACATTTAATACCATTTCATTCGTGAGAAGGTTGAAGAAGATGTGATTGAGATGAAGTATATTTCCATGGAGCACATGGTAGCGGATGTGCTTACTAAAACACTTGGCAAGCCTCGACATGAAGTTCTTCGCAAAGAGATGGGTTTGACGTCTCGTTCCGCTTCTCCCTCGAGAGTTTCCAAGGCGAAGAAGAGTCTTTGCAGAAAGTCTTGGGTGTTCATTCTTTTCTAATTTTTCTACCTTTCTGCTGTACCTGATGTTTAGGTTTTCCCTAATTTGGTCTTACTTCCTGCATGCTTGGTGGGGATGGGGGTGAAGCTCGTGGAATGTTACGTGCAGTAGAATGTTATGAAGCTCTTGGGTGCAGTTGTTGTATATGGCACTTTTGGCCTGCCTCCAATGCTTGCGATCCTATTACGTTTTTTGTGGTCCTATTACTTGTGCAGAAATTGGCTGACACCAGGAGTAGTGACGATCAGTGATTCAGGTGAGACGACATGCAGGTCGCAGCGGCCCCTTCCCCCTTCTTGGCTGCATGGGTTTCAGGACGGCCCGCGGGTAGCACAGTTGCAGCGGGGAGTTTGAATGCACGAAGTTTAGCAGGTTGTGCTGGACGACGTCAAGTATTGGCAAGCGCTAGATGCACACATCCGCCGAAGCACTCTGTGGCATCTGCCAAAGTTCTGGGGATGGGTTTGGAAGCTGGATTCGGCGTTGCCGCTCGGATCCAGAAGCGGGCGACACCTGGCGTGCGTGCTCAAGCTGCTGGTAGGCGTTCTTCTCCTGCAATGCTGACATCGCTACTCTGCCACTCTATAGCTCCTCTCAGTCGTGTACTGGATGGATTGAGAATTTTCCCTTTCTGATCTGTCCGATTAAGCATGGTATTTGTAAGGTGCCCACCTAGGTTTGCAGTGGAAATCTGTGCCATTCTATTGACACACCAACATTTCACTTTTTTCCACTTTTTCGTTCTCTTAGACCTCACGCTCTCATTTGAGCCAGATATATTGATGTGTGCTTATACTTGTCGGTGTAACTGAAAATTGCAAGTCTTCGTGACCTGTTCGGCGCAGCTCCTGTTATGTGTTGTGGAATCTCCAGTAATTGGTGTTTCACTGTTGACGATTGGCAGATGGGGAATTTTCTGGGGACGTGGCTACAAAAACAGYTAATCCCGCCACAACTGGGATGGTATTGCCSGCTGTTGGAGTCGCGTGCCTTGGGGCCATCTTATTTGGTTACCATCTTGGGTATTTATTCGACCTTGATCACTTCTACCTATTGTGAGCTGAAGAAGGATTGCCAGTTTTACTAAATATATTTTGTATCTGTTATCTAAGATTGTAGTTTGACTATTTTGTCTCTTATGAGTCRCTCCTTATTGAGCAGAGTGCTTGTGGTTAAAGTTGTGGTTTGAATTGTCTCCTGAAGCTCCTATGCGTGCTGGTTTTGCAGGGTGGTCAACGGTGCTTTGGAGTATTTGTCACGCGACCTCGGTTTTGCAACAAATACTGTGAAGCAAGGTGCTGCTTGTTGTTAGTACCATTGTCYTGTCAGAAGCTTTTGCTGGTGATTTCACATCCTGCGTGGTACAGTGCAACTGTATATAGAAGAAGGGCGGTGGAGAATTCTCCTTGTGATTTGATTCCATCATATTGATCAGTTCCGTGGTGGGATTCCTATAGTGCACAAGCTGAGCACACAGCCTGTAGTAGTATATAGTCCTGGCTTGCTTTGGCTGAGATTTGCAAAATTTATGAACCAATAAATTGCARTACTGAGATCTTGTGATGTGAATTAYTCAGGATGGGTGGTGAGCTCAACCCTAGCGGGTGCCACAGTGGGTTCCTTCACTGGAGGCGCGCTTGCAGATAAGTTAGGCCGCAAGCGTACCTTCCAGCTAGACGCCTTGCCTCTTATTGTTGGCACGATTCTCAGGTCTGCAACTTAGCCTCTGCAAGGTGTTGGTTTATTTTGTTGAATTCATTGTAATTACTTCAAAATTGAAGCTACTGCGCATATTGGCTTGATAATTTTATTTTTTTAGCAGTGTTTTCTGCCTGTGTTTTTGGATTTCTTGATCTTATCCTAGTACATCTCCAACGGGGTCCATAGTTTATTTATTTTTGTGTAGGTATTATGGTTCRTTGTGCCATTTCATGAGGTGTGTTTGTGTGTTTGTGGTGGACCAGTACAAGAGCAAGCAATTTTGAGGCTATGGTARTGGGGAGAATTTTGGTCGGTGTTGGAATTGGTGTTTCTTCTGGTGTTGTGCCCCTTTACATTTCAGAGGTAATTCTGAGACGGATTTCCACATAGTAGGGAGATTGAAGTCATTATCTCTTCCACGCACAAGAAATACTCATTGTACGCGAGGTGTCTGCATGCTCTATGAGACAGAGRTTACAATGTYCGATATTCAAAKAATGCAACCAAATGATGCAGCCTCGAATGCTTCATGTACTCATTTAAAATACTAAAGACTAGGGAAGAGATTATTTGGTTAGGCATTCTTCAGATCCCCATGATGTATCTCAAGATTTACAAGTGATATGGTCCTTGGGGTCTATGCAGGTCTCGCCTACTGAAATTCGAGGGACCATGGGGACACTGAATCAGCTGTTCATATGCATTGGAATCCTGTTGGCTCTGATTGCTGGTCTCCCCTTGGGTGGCAACCCTGCTTGGTACTKAACTATTCATAACCTTAGTCAGAGTTGAAGATAATCCATTTGATGAGAATGTCAAGTCGAAGTTTACACAGTGTGTTTCATACGTGCTCTTTCTCGATGAATTCAAACAGGAACCCTGGCTTAAAACTCGTGGTCTGAGCTTGCAGGTGGCGGACAATGTTTGGCTTGGCTACAGTTCCTGCTGTCCTTTTGGCTCTGGGCATGATTTACTGCCCAGAGAGCCCCCGCTGGCTTTACAAGGTCGGTTGAGGTCACATGTAGACTAACCCTTATTTGCGGAGGTTCTTTGTGGGGAGGTGGTCATGGGATTGAGCACTGCTTTATTACATTACCCTTGCAATACTGTGTTTGCTACAATGTATTTCTGTTCCTCAACGTGACGACCAAGTGTCGGTTGGGCATGCAGCAAGGCAGGGTTGCAGACGCCGAAACAGCAGTAAGGAAACTTTGGGGCAAGAGCAAAGTTGAAAGCTCCATGGCCGAATTGAAGGCCGGTAGCGTTGAAACAGTGAAAGGTGACAATCAGGACGCTAGTTGGGGCGAACTGTTTGGMAAGAGATACCGTAAAGGTATGCCTTCTTGCTTTGATTTCACGATTGTGGAGCTTGTGKTTTTTCTGCTCTTTTTAGGGCATTACCAATGGTGTCTGCTTCTTTATCTGGAAACGAGGTCTCAAACCTTGTTTAGCAAACTTTTTCAGATACAGAAGGCCTCTCTTTCTAGTGGATGAGATCATTTTTCAGAGACCTGATTGCAARTCTGAAACTTTCTTTCTGTTCCGATTTAAGGTTTTCACTGATCACTTAACTGATTTCGCTTCATACGATTGGTAATGCCCTGAGTGCCTAAAGGCCCAAAGTGGCTGCTTCCATATATATCTAAATGTTAAAATGAATCTCTTACGAAGYTCCTTACAACATACCATCGGAACACGTTTAGGACGTTTCTATTACTAGCTATACCCTTCCACAATAGGCTTTCAAGTAATAACAGCTCTATTAGTTATCTTCATGCTTTCCGCACAAATTTTTTGAAAGGTATAAATTAGTTGGTTAAGTTAAGAGTTAGTTGGTGTTGATGGTTAGGCCATTATCATAAATGTTCAATACGCAAATTTTAAGGTTTCATAGAGTTATCCTATAAGTCATGAAATGTCGCCTTTCAATTGGCCCATCATGAAATGTAATCTAGATTGCGCTCAAATTTTGTTTGAATTCGTTTTTATTTTATGGCAAAGGCAAGACAGATGCACTCCAATCACATTGAGTTGTCTTCCCACCAATATTGAGGTCTTGGTCGCCATACAAGCATGGTAGCATGCACTCYAAATGGTGTCACGGAGGAGGGTAGTGACACAGGCCTCCTACTATCTCTACTCCATGATTGAAGGGCTCTTCATTCTAGAATCTGGCGTTGTCTTTTAGCTCTCCCTAGTTATCTTTCCTGTTCTTGCGATGATTACGAGTACGGTATTCAGTCTCTGGTGCTTGTGAGCAGTTGTCACTGTTGGAATGGCGATGTTTCTGTTCCAGCAATTTGCTGGAATCAATGCAGTGGTGTACTTCTCGACGCAAGTTTTCCGAAGTGCTGGCATTACATCTGATGTGGCGGCCAGTGCACTTGTGGGCGCTGCAAATGTAATCGGTAAGAATCTGAGTCTTTTCTGTACTCGGCCCTTGCCTTTTTTGTTACTCGCTCTGCACAGTCCGATAGTGTATTTCATTCGGACGTCCTGGTTGGTGTTTATTCCCTGAATTGCTTGCATAGACATGTATTTTCTATAGATTTGAGCGCTCAGTTTAGAGATTTTACAATGCAGGCACGACAGTGGCGTCATCTTTGATGGACAAGCAAGGGCGTAGGAGCCTGCTCATCGGCAGCTATGCTGGCATGGTAAGACCCTTTSTTGTGAATTGCATTTKTAAGGTTCTGCCTGATCTGCTTGTTTCTCTTAATAGTTTTGATCACTTGCATCGTAGCATGCCATCTTTGCTGAGTTCTTTCCTAGATTAAGCGTTCTATTCTTTTGCTGCAGATTGAGTATGCAGAGGCTGTAAGATTGTTGTGCAGAGTTCTGGTTTGTCATTTGATGGATTTGGTCCCTGGTATCTTTGAGACAGATGCATCTGATTGTATTATCCATGTTGTAAAGCTCCACTAAAGTGTGGTTGATTGTGCAGTCTATTTCTATGCTTGTGCTTTCACTGGCCCTGTCCTGGAGTGCACTGGCACCATTTTCTGGCACGCTAGCTTTGCTTGGAACTGTTGCGTAAGTTTTCATTTTCTGCCATTTAAGCTGTCGCACTTTCGGTTGTTGGTTTGCTCTAGTGGAGAGCCTCTTGTTTATATCAATTAGGTATTTTCCGATTGACTGTTTTGGAAGCCAAAGCTTGAGTTGTAGTTTCTTGCTACTTCCGTATTTTGGTGCTAAATTATGGCGGTGTGGTTTTCTCAGGTACGTCTTGTCGTTCTCTTTAGGCGCTGGACCAGTGCCCGCCCTACTACTTCCTGAAATTTTTGGTGCTCGTATTCGTGCAAAGGCTATTTCCGTTTCTCTTGGTGTTCACTGGGTAAGTAGTGCAATTTCCTTGTCTTCCTTTGGAATTTCGTGTTCTTTGGGAAGTACTTTTTGGCCACAACATAATGCTTGTGAGTTGGTGATTGAGAGCTTGTAATTTGAATGCCAAGAGAATGTAATCAGAATGTTCTCATGTTGGGAKGTAATGCATATGGTTGTTGTTTTTCCTCCGCTTTTTGGCA
This sequence comes from Pleurozium schreberi, assembly GCA_006891605.1. Taxonomy (NCBI): domain Eukaryota; kingdom Viridiplantae; phylum Streptophyta; class Bryopsida; order Hypnales; family Hylocomiaceae; genus Pleurozium; species Pleurozium schreberi. The sequence goes on along the minus strand of VACF01000239.1, from coordinate 57,528 downwards.
TTGTTTGCGAGCATTTTATGTCAAATGATCTTTTTGGATTCTGGGTTTTTGCTGCACTTGGGAAGCTCCTGTGAACAAATTCGAGCAGTGATATGGGTTGATTGGATTTATGAACTTTAGAGAGATTTTGCTAATAGTTATCATGTCTATCTACGTTCAATTTGGTCTTCGGAAGTATACGATGTTAAACATGCCTGAATGCATTCAAAGTGTCGCCATCTATACAGTTGATGCTGATGCTGATGGTTGCTTTCCACAGGCTTGCAACTTCTTCATTGGACTGCTGTTCTTGAGCGTAGTCCAACGGTTTGGCGTGAGCACTGTGTACCTTTTCTTCTCTGCGGTTTGTGCGGCAGCAGTTGCGTATGTTAATGTCAATGTGGTGGAAACCAAGGGGCGGTCATTGGAGGACATTGAGCGTGAGCTCAGCCCTGCTGTATAGTTAGTATCAGTCGAAACCTCACATTTTGTGAAGCTTGATGCTTCRCGTTGGTGTGTTTGAGAATAGTCTTTTGTGATTTGGGGGTGTTGGTTAACATGAGGTGCCGGAGTCTTTTGTCACTGTTTCTGAGGGAGGGGCGTTCCCAAGTTGAGATGAATTGCAGAGAGGTTGGTTTTCAGATCCCCTCAAGGACCATTCGTGACAACGCTATTTGCATTTTGTGAAGGTGATGTGGATATTCAACTTGCAATGTTGAAGCTTTGTGTATTTAGGTCAGACATGAAAGGTTCAGTTGGTGAGGAGGGTGATTGGTTGGCCGAGACTTGTGYATTCTTTGACCACTGTTACGGTGTGTAAATTAATACATATCATTGCGTTGCCAGGGTTTTCGTTGAAAATAGTGAGCCACCTTTCTGGAAATCAAGTTGAGTCGCATCACCATTAGAATTTTCAAGAAAATGGGATGGTTGTTCTAGCAAAGCATCCGATCGTAATTCAATGGTTCATAGACCTCAACCCTTTTAATGACGTTGAAGGATGTGGCCTCATGACCAAGGTAGCCACCAAAATGATTTGATTATTGAACCAATATGTGCATTCTTTGTTCCTACATTGAGTGGAGGAGTCATCCATTGGGTACTTTTGTCCTTCAAGGGTGAATCCTTAACCCCTAGATGTTGCCATGGCCATTTCTTGGTCGATGAATGAGAGAGCATCTTTTTGTGTAGGACAGAAATGCAACTATCCATCCTTGGAATTCGTGGTGGAAAGGGAAGATGTTCTATAGTGCTTTCATTTCCAACAATTGTTTTTGGATTCTTTTAGGCCAATGATACCCACGGTTTTAGAAATTGATGATTTCCAAGGTCATCCCGGGGTCGTTCAAGGGTTAGCCCTTGAAGGATGGACCAGTGACTAATCATATATTTTTCATATTGTGTGATTTCATGTACTTTGAAAAACCAAATATACTCATTGGAAGTCAAAGTACTAGAAAAGATCTTCCTATTCCACTCCTAATATTGAGGATGAAAAGTTGCAATTCTGTCCTACACGGTTTGTTTCTTTGTCATTTAGAGGACACAAAACATTTGCTGCTATTTTCAAGGGTTAACCCATAAACAATTCACCTTTAGAATTTTGTGAAAAAAAGAAAAATCTTTTATAGTATTGTGACTTTCAATGTTTGCTTTTGAAATTTTTTAAACTAGTGATTCTCATGCTATTAGAATTCATGATTTCTATGGTGACTTGCTAAAATGTTTAAGGATTAAACAAAAATTAAGTCCATTTTCTTGCCAATGAATGAGAGAGCACCTTTTGTGTAGGATAGAAGTGTAGCTATTTATCCTTGGAGTTTTGTATGGAATAGGGGGATCTTACAATACTTTGACTTCCAATGCTTACTTTTGAAATTTTTGAAACCAATAATTCTCGAGGTATTAGAATTCATGATTTCTAGAGTGACTCGTTTGGCAATTAAGGATTAACGTTGAAAGACTGTTTCATGGTAGAGTGACTCGTTTGGCAATTAAGGATTAACGTTGAAAGACTGTTTCATGGCCATTGATTCTAGCTTCACAATTTTTGACTTTGTTTTTTGCCATTTTGCATGTATATATGATCAAAAAATATATATTAAAATTTTCAAACTTTCACAAAACCTAGAAATGATGCCGAGGATGTTTAATATCTGATGAATGAGAAGGCATTCTCCTATCATGAAGGCATACATGATTAGAAAGCTCTTGAGCAAAAGCTTCTAATTGTCTAAATAATGCATAATTTGGACTAGTTGGTTAGAAGTTATGGTCTTTTAAAGTTGGTGGTGTCTAGGTGGCCGTGAAACACTTAAAGGCTAGGAGTGAGGAGATCTCAGTGAATCTTTCAAAGAAAACATATATGATATTAGCATATCATTAGAAAGCTATRAAAACAAGAAAGCTAGAATATGAAKCATTACAAGGTTTTAAGCTATGAGCCTAAAATTATGGCCAAGAGAAGGACATCGGTAAAGACGTAATKTTGTTTACTATGAACATGAATCTTTGGAGGGCCATAACTTTGTGATACCTTGTCTTTTGAGATAAGTCATCAATCCATCAACATCTACTCATTGTATAGATATCTAAAATGAACTTGCATGTGAAATTTAAAACTCTAATGATCAAACTACGTCATTTGGAAGTTTGGGAGTCCAAACGGGGTTGTAACTTGGTGATTTTGGTTTAAAATAGGTGGTCTTCCAAAATCAAATGGGTTTGGGAAGTTCCTTTGATTCACAAAGGGAGATATTGAATTCCACAAAAATATTATAATGAGGGTTGGTCTCCCTCTTCACTCCACTTTGAAATCTTAGTGAGTCTTGGACTCTTGGTGACTCAAGGTTGGTGAGATTGGCGATGCAAACTCACCACCAATTCTAAGGCACCATGTGACTTGTGTGTGTTTTGTGGCACCAGTTGAATAGAGTCCGAAATATGGCTAAGCCACTTTCAATGTATCCCAAGTTGTTAGTCGTGATTTGTCATGGTGTAAAAGTAGCAAATATACAACGGGCATAGTACGAAGTAGAATGACACTCAAAAGTGTTTGAATCATGATGAATAGTGGCACTACAAGTCCTTGCACAATAAAATGTAAGTTCCCCTCATGTCACCAAAAGACATGTATAAAATGTCTGCTAATAGTTCCGGGAATTGAGATTGGAACTTAATAGTATAAATTGGAAATGGGAATTAATGTTGTGGGTGCAAGGCATGTGTAGTATTAGTTAGCTGTGACCCAAGTGATACTAGATTCAAATCGTGGTGGATTTATTAAGTTGTGAAAGGCTTTTGAAGACTTTTGGAACTCTATAGTATTACTAGGTTTGCACATTATCATTGATTTGTCATTTGAACAAGCTATATGTATGATGTCATTGAAAAAAGATTTTGAAAACCAAGTCCGAGCATCACTAAAATTTCCAAGGCCGTTTTTCAAAAAATATTCAAAACTCTCATTTCCAATGCAGAGAGCAAAAGTTTAAGCATTTTTTTTTCAAATATGGCTATAGGATCTTACACTAGAATTTGTGATTTTTGACAATAGGGGTCACAAGAGATAAGTTTTTAAAATAAAGAATACAAGTTCTTTTTGCATGTAGCCTCATTAAAGTTCTTAAGTTAAAAATTTTGTAGTATAGATTTAAAATTTAAAACTTTTTAATGTTGAAAATTGAATTGACAGTTTACAAAAAACATTTTGAACCACCCCTTTATTTTCATTCTTTAAAATCTTGAAGTGAATAAAAGATAGAAAGAAAATTCAAATTATTAATAGCCCTAAGATAAAATTGGAACACACTAATTCCAATGGTGAGATAGTCTAGCAAGCTAACTATGTCATATGTATTTCTTTTTGTAAAATTGCTAAGATTGAGTAAAAAAATTCAACACTTTATTCTCTTAGGAATTTGCTAAGATTGTTTGCAAAAAAGATGCTYCATAACTTTACATCACTTATCCAAATAGATTGAATTAAATCATTCTACATACACAAAAAAATWATCTATAAAAAAATTATTATTATTATTATTTCGAATTTTATTTATTTTTTCTTGTATGCCTTCACMTATTTTTTGAWATGGATGGCATAWYTTTTGTTCTTMGTCATTGATTGAAATAAAAATATAATTCCAAAAAAACAATCAATTTTACTAGCTCAAAACAAAAATCAAAAATCATGCCAAAGTTGATATCATAGGAACTTACTTGAACCTTCAAGAGGCCCCCAYRAAGCAAAGAATTTGAAATTTTTCCYAAGATATACATTAGAACATTATAGTGCAAAACAATTCCTTGCAACATACTATAATTAGAAAATTAGCACTCCATAGTTATTGGCCCAAAGTTCAACACGCAATAAARCATTGAGTTTTAGAAAATTTTCAAACTTTCAAATTGAAGTAGAAACTAGACCTAAAATACTTTATTCCATTAGTTGGTCTCAAATTTTGAAAGAATCATTTTTATGGCTAAAATTCATATTGAGAAAAAAGAATAACAATTGTCAATAATACACTATGGGGTGATCCATGGATTTTCCATTTTTTTATGTAAGAAATTCGAAAAAATCACATGAAAGAATCCAACACCATTTTCTTAGTTGAAACTAGGCTTGAACAACCCTCCTACACAAATTTGGATGAAAAAATCGTATATGTCTTTGTCACCTCTCCAAATGAATCTTTGGATTTTAAAAGCCTCTCCAATCCAATCCAATCCAGAAGTTGGATGGACACAAATTTAATGACTCATGACATCGTATTAAGAGCAATAGTGTTTTCCTCTTCAAAAAGATATTATCCTTTATATTTGGGAGGACTTAGGATCTATGGTTAAAAATTAAGAATTGTGGCTATGCACATTTAGAGGGCTTCCTACGGGAGTTTTATAAWGTACTTCCAAGTATTATGAAAAGACAAGTTCTATGTTCAAATTTTTGTTATGAGTTTGCTCAATTGATGCTTCAAATTGGAGTATGCGGTGAAGTTAAATTTTGTTAATATTTGGTTTGCACCTTTAGCTTTTGACAATGTGGTATTGATGACCATGTGAAAGGAAGAATGCTCAAATGAAAAAGAAGATGTGTAGGAAATGAAGAGTATATTGAATGAAATTGTAGATGAAAGCTATTGTTTTTGCATTTCTTGTATTGATTCACTACTAGAAAATAGTGTCCAAATTAACTTAAAAGTGTCAATTTTTTGTTGAAGTTGGTACTGTATTGACCATTTTTAAATTTTTTTGTTGATTTGGCACAAATTAACAAAATGGTTACAGAATTTTTGTTGAGTAGTATATCATCCAAATCAACAAAAAATTTAAGAAAAAAATTTACTTAGAATTTCAAGATTTTCATATAAAATTTTATTATTTGGATAATGTTAAAATCACTATGGTTGGAATTTTTTGTGCTAAGGAATTGTTTTAAACTAATCATTTACAATTTGGTATTTTGTAAATTCAATAGACTTTSGAGTCCGTTTTTGCATAATAAGTATACAATTTTCAAAACACTTTGAACTAAAAAAGTTGGCAAAACAAGCTAAATTTCATCTCCAAAAATTCGTTTGTGATTTTGAATCTCCAATTAAAAGTTATGGACAAAATTCAGAGAGGGGTAGCAAGGAACATATTCTTTGATATTTTCAAACACCCTCTCTCAATTTTGTTCATAGCTCTTTATTAGTGACTGAAAATCACAACCTATTTTTTGGAGACAAAATTAACCCCTAGCTGCCAATCTACCATATATGGTCGATCTGAAATTTTAGGCTCATTTTTGAATGGGCAGTTAAATTCCTTTGACCGTTTCAAAAATCAATTCGAGCAGTTTTGAGGGTTTAATATTGAAAACTTTCATTTTTCACTGAAAAAAGTACATATTTGATTATTGAGAGGTCTTCAAAGGCATATATGTCCATTAGTGGAAGAATAATGCTTGCCAATTTTACTTCATTTCATTGCTTTTAGCAAAGTTTGCCAATTTCACTTGATTTGAGATCTAAAAAATTGTACTTATCCATTTGCTTTGAAAATGGTCCCAATGTAAAGAATAGATTGTTTTCATGATTTTCATCATTGAAAATTTAATAATGCAAGTGTTGATTTGGAGCTAAGTATTTGCAATTTCTACTTATTATTAAAAATTTGTTTTTCAACAGTTGTAAGGTGTATTGTGTAATGAGTTTGATAGCTTTTCATGTGAAATTAAGCTATTTGGAAGTGAATTTTAGTGTGCTAACACTCTTTGTAGTTGTTCATGTCACCTCCTATCTAAAAAAACTTTTATATGCAAATTTTTGAATCATTGTGGGAAAAGGCAGCATACTACAAATAGAAAATGTACATTTCTCTTGTTATAATCTTACAACTCCTATGTAATTTTTCACTCAAAATTGGTGGACATAATAATAAGAAAATTTTTAAAACATGTATACGGTTAGATTTTGCAATTTGCTTTACCCCTAAAGGACCAAGTGTCTGTTCAACGTACGCAAGAAATCTCGGATAGGTTCCTACAAAGTCATTTTTGGTCGGATGTTCATGAAATTTGGACACTACGTGTAACTATGTACCCTCTTCCCCAAAATCTAATTTTTTTTCCGATTGGGTGCTCGGATAAAAAATTATGCTGCCCTGAACTTTGCGGGCAGCTCAGGCAGCTCCAGGCAGCATATGCAAAATTCTTCCCATGATTGTGAAATTTGGTGGGTATGTAGCTTACATGGTACAAGATGCAAATGTCAAAAAAAATAACCATGTGTAGTGTAAAAATTTCATTCTAGAAGGAGTAAACTTTTCCAAGCCCTATCGGGCAAGGTTGAAAAAAATCTTTTTCACCTAACTTCAAACGTTACAATCTTTCAATCCGTGCAATCAAAGTTTCTAAAAAAATTTCCACATATTTTCATAGAAGTCTAGTATAGATTTGTACGGTTAAATCTTGAAAAAAACTTTTTTTTATCATTTTTTTTTTGCTGCCCTAAAAAGTGGCAGTTTTTGACAATTTCTGCCCGAGATATGCTTCGGTCCTTTAGGGGTTAATTGGAGATAACTACAAGCCAATGCTACTTTTTTGTAGTCAAAATACAGTTGGAAAGGCTTGGGCACTTAGGGTTTAAGCTTGTCTTACCAACAATGTTTAGGTCAAACTTTTATGAAATTTTTTAGTTTACTTTGCTAAAACAGACTCTAAAGTCAACTGAGTTTACTGAGCAATTGAAAAACAAAGAAGAAAGCAAATAAATAAAACAATACTCCTAATTGATCATATGTGCTTGGGCGTGGCTTAAATAACCCCTAAAAGACCGAGGCATATTTCAGGTAGAAATTGTCAAAAACTGCCACTTTTTAGGGCAGCAAAAAAAAATGATAAAATTTTTTTTTTTTGCAAGATTTAACCATAAAAATCTGTACTAGACTTCTATGGAAATATGTGGAAATTTTTTAGAAACTTTGACTACACGGATTGAAAGATTATAACGTTTGAAGTTAGGTGAAAAAGATTTTTTTCGACCTTGCCCGACAGGACTTGGAAATGTTTACTCCTTCTAGAATGAGATTTTTACACTACACATGGTTATATTTTTTTGCCATTTGCATCTTGTACAATGTAAGCTACATTACCCACCAAATTTCACAATCATGGGAAGAGTTTTGCACATGCTGCCCGAGCTGCTTGCAAAGTTCAGGGCAACATAACTTTTGATCCGGGCACTTGATTGTAAAAAAAATTAGATTTTCGGGATGAGGATATATAATTACACATTGTGTTCAAATTTCATGAACATCTGACCAAAATGACTTCAAAAGAACCTACCCGAGATTTCTTGCGTACGTTAAACGAACACTTGGTCTTTTAGGGGTTAATGGTTAAGTGGATCTCGTCCACGAGGTGGAAGGATTGACTGACTTTGGTGGTGGCCTGCCCTTGTAGCAAGCTCTTTCATTGGTCACACTATGTGGTTGGTTGTTATTGGTTGTTGTATGTCCAGCCGCCTTGTTGGCATACTTGTGTAGCAAGCTGTTACTAGCAATTTTGAGGCCATTTGCTTTATTGACCTAGCCATGTGGGGCGTTCTTATTTGTTGTACACCATTTGCTGACGTGGCAGCTCTTCTATGGCCAGATTTCACTTTTATTTATTTTTATTCATGACCAAATCAACAAAAAAACCAACGAGTTTTTGTTAAATAATGTCCAAGTCAACACGTCCAAARTAACAAAGAATTGATAGACCAAATCAACACTTTTTTGTCCATTTTTTGCTGATTTGGACACAGATTTTCTAGTAGTGATATAAGAATATGGATTGATTCAATCATTCTTTAGATTCGCATTGAACTAGTTGTTCTAAACTGTAGAGTGTCTCCCAATGCATTTTAAAAAGTCTCATTTGAGTGAAGATTATATGTTCTAGTAGTAGATCCACCATAATAAAGCTTTGAATGTTGAGCTTGAAATAATGTCAAAAATGGAAATGGCAGTTACTGCCTCTTTTGATCACACATTGTGAGGAAATGTGAGTTCTCAAGCAAAAACAAAAGGGGTACACGTGGCAATGTGCCAAAAAGAGGCRTTACACCTCCTGGTTTGCATTAGTCCCTCCCACCTCTCTCCAAAAAATCACAAGCCATTGATTTGTTTTAAAAAAATTACCCCCCCCCCCCGCTTTTGTGTCGTTGATCTTGATACATATACTGGGATATGGTATATTGGGATACAAATACTAGGATATGATACGGATATGGATACAAAAATGAATACAAAAATGAATTAACCCATATCAATTGTCAAGTAAATTCTGTTTTGAAAAATATAAGAGTGGGGGGTGCTGGGGTTTTCAGATTATTTTGACATTGGATTATTTTTCATACCCCCCAATAAAATTGGAGGAGTTATGAAAAATAATCCAATCTGAAAGTTTTTGGTACATTGTTTATCACACTACTCAGCAAACTCTCTTATGTTACACATCTTCAACATTCTCTTACAAAGACTATGGAGATTGCAAACATAAATTCACCAATCCATTGAAGTGTTTGCAAAGACGCTTGAGTYGGACCTTTGAAYGCAATTAGAACGRTACCAAACCAAACTCAGTCACTTGAATATGCTCBAGCAATTCAACAAATCCAACAAACCAAGCACACACCACAACAAACATGAGGTTGAGAAACTCATGCAATTGAGCAATCTAAATGTTGGAGTCATGAATCTCCAACAAAATAAACTCTCAATGAACTCTAAGCTACTCCCTTGAATTCGCAGAACTAAAGAAGTTGCTGTACTTGATCATGCCCCTTGTCGTCGACTAGCTTTGCATCCGCCGTTTGACAAGCTCTACCGCCCCTTGTTGTCGAGCAGGAGTACACCCGGACTTCTCGAACGCGTCACAAACCCCCTTTTCAAAAAATATRAAACTGCTCACAAACTCAGAAACCGCTTAGACCAAGCGCTCCATCGATGCYGCCCCCAATCTTCCTCTATTTTTCAAATTTGATCAATGGCCCAAGATGAGTGCCATTTACGTCCCTTTTCTCAATTCGATCAATAGTGCTAGTGCAGGTGGTTCTTAATTCTTGAAAGATCAATGGCCCTTATTATTTGATAAGGGCAGTGAAAGGCGTCACAAGGCTGTGATGGAGTTGGAGTCATCTTCATTGTCAAATTTTATGCAAAAACTATCTAAGTGTATGGAATTCTTGAAAAGCTAAAACAATTTGGTTTGACATTCAAGTATTTTGCAAGGAAGAAATCCCCCCAAAACAATGTTGCTTGTGAAGCCAATAATGGTGCAAACATACACACGTTTGAATATTATGATCTTGGTTCCTAGGTAAGCAACTCTGCTTTTTATTGAAAGAAATGTTTGGCATCAAAACCTAATTTWGGCTTGTTTGTCACATTATTGTAAAACTAACAAGAAATGAAAAAAATGGGTCAAACATGCTTTTTGTTAATCAGCTTAAAATAAAGTTGGATACTTCCATTTTCTATATGAAAATTAAAAAATAGGATATAATTTTTTTTTCTAATCAAATAGTCAATTGCAATGTAGATTTACTTGTATTTTGTTTTAAAAGAGATTGGAAATTTAAAAGTTGGCTTAGTTTGCCCTATTGTACATGTATTAAAAAAAAGACTATTATTTTGAACATTATTATTTTTTAATTATTTTTTAATAATTATTACTTTAAACTTTATTATTTTAAAACTATTTTTTACCATCAATTCACGCACAATTATTTTTCCAAAAATTCTCTTGACTTTTTTTTTCTTAAGGGCTATAGAACAAATAGATTGAAACATTACACTTAATGTTGCATTAAAATGTGTAAAAAGTGATTAATACATACCTTATAAAAACAAGAGTTAAGTAACCAAACTTAGTTTTTATCATGCCATGTAGGATATGCCATGTAGAATATTATTGGGCATTCTATTATTATGTACTTGATTCAAAATTTGTATTATTGCCTCATCCTCGATTCTTTATCTTGTAATGCAAGATATTTTTGCACATGCTATTATTACAGGTTAAATCCTAAATCCTCATTTGAAAAACAAGTTCATATTGTAAAAAATGTTCAAACTATACAATGTCTTGGATTCTAGAAAATAGAAGGTAATGAAAAAAATATTTTGAGCTTAACCCCTAAGAAAGCTTTGGATAAGGAGAAAATGAAAATCTAAATTTTTAAAGACAAAAATTTGTGAAGTTTTTTTATGTGATTTTTTCAACATGGATAAATGTAAAGCCTTGCATAAAAATGATAAAGTCAATGTGATCAAGTTAGTCACATGTAGAAAAAATTACATCATTGAAAAGTTAAATCTACTATATTTGGATGAAGTTTGTCCATTTGATATAGCTCTAGCAACAAACTCTTCAAAATATTCATAATCCAAATAATTGATGTTCTCTTTGTTAGGGATGATCMTTTTACATTCCAATCCAATCTTGAAAATTCAAATTAATACTTTATGTGCAATTTGGCCATTAAAATTTTAAAAACTTATGTTATGGACAATGCGTTTCATGTTCTCTATTAGGTTTAATGTTTCAAGAACCCTCATATAAAATGGTTCATATGATTCTTTTGGTCAAATACTTGGTGAAAGTCAACATAATTTCAATTGAATTCTAAAAATTGTACTYCCTCCRTCCCCAAACAATCTTTTCATTGTCTTTAATTTTCTATCCCAAAGCAATTTTTATATTGCACTTCTTGACATTGTGAAGTGGTTAGTTTTGGCTKTTGATTGCAATTTTAGACCAACAAAACAATTGTGAGTAGTACTAGTTGTATTTTTTGCATATCTTTGAGTGTTACCCAATTGAAAGAGATGAAGCTCAAGGAGGTGGAACAAAGCCGTACACATGGTCTTGGCCATACCAAACTAAGTACAAAATGATGACTTCACATTCAACAATCAAGTGCCCACTGATGTTCTTTGAAAATGCCCAAAACATTCCACTTTTCATCACTCCCAAAATGCACTTTGTAAAGGGCTTTCAAAGGTTCATCCAAAAACTGCACAGAACCCTAAGCAACTTTGCATGAGATAAAGAYAAAGGTTTGATGAGACACCTAGGTGAAAATTTTACTACCAAAAGAAATGTGAGCAATTTGAGACTTGAGTTTGAGGAATTTTAACAACTTGTGCATCATTTGCTAAATTCCTCATTTACTTCTGAAATTTGGCATGTATATAACTCATATGATGTAGTACACAATCTCATTATGAAAAAAACTAATTTTAGCTCAATATTCACATTCTAAGAGGAACCAAACTTGGTTACCTTGACAAGCAAATTTGAAAAGACATTTTCTTCTACCTTCAAACACTAAAATCTTGCAATCTATGTACTCAAAGATTTTGAATTATTTTCACATATTCTATATGCTTGGCTTTATAAAATCATCAAAAAATAGCTAATGTTACCTAGTTTCCTTAACCTCATATTATTTTTGTGATTTAAAATGAAGTGGACATCTTATTTGCTTTTGAAACATAAAAATTAGTTGATGTATCACTAAACTAATAATGGTATTTTGTGTTATGTTACTAACCATATTACTTGAACTTTTACCATACCTACTCTAAATTTCAAGTGGTTTGCATTTTGAGTTGTGTTCACCACCCCTTATCATAATATTTAATACATATGTYTAGGTTTATATTTTTTTCATTGCAATTTGATGAAATAATATCTAACATTGTAATCTTGTAAAAAATTTATATCTCAAAAATTTGCAATAGTTGACAAATAGTGTCTATGTTGACATTTAGTGTTGGTAGCATTAGYAGGATTGTTGACATTTAGTGTTATGCTTTGTAATTAGTGTTGCCAACACTAAAATACGATTACTAGTGTCATACGATRATTTAGAGTATAAAAGGCAACTTATTAGCTTCTAAAACAAGATGTATTGCTCAATGATAGAGGCTTAATTTTGTGTAGAGCAAAAATCCCACCCTCAAAAGGGTTGAAGAGTAATGAAAGATTTGATAGACCCTATTTGGGAGGGATGAAAAGAAACTTTTTCACAAACTTCATTGTATTCTTGCAACCCACGTAGGCAGATGGTCTGATTTTTTTTCCCATTGCCCTAAATACTTTAATACACTTTTGTATGATTGGAGGTTAAAAAAACAGCTGTACTTTTCAAATTCGAACAATGCACCAAAAATGACAGTTTTTGACAATTGTACTTGAAAAACACCCTCCATCGTGTAGGAATTAGACTTGATAAACTTCATTTCTCAGTTACACTTGAAAGCAGGGAAACTTATCTTCAAGATTGAAATTGAGTTTGATCAATAAGCATGGACGTTTATCGTCTAAAGATTAAAGAGTAGATTGCATCTCATTACTGTTTGGTCATCTGTCACTCTCTGATTCTCTGCATCGTCACAAATAGGAAGTTGTAATTCAGAACGATCCATTGATTTCAAATAAGCTCATGAAATGAAGAAATACCTCCACATGGTTCCTACGTAATACAGGTTCCCCAGTCCTGGGGGTTCTGCCCTTACATGAAACTCCTCCAGCACGAGCTCTTTTGGACAACCATTCACTTTCAACTGACAAATACGCTCTCAGCTATAAAGGAACGAAACGAAGAAACCCGAGATGCTCTGCAAACTTAAATTCAAAACYAAACCCTATAAGAAAACGTGTAACTCTCTAGATAGACAGCCCCTAAATAGGAAAAATTTCAAGACTCCACAGAACTTTGCCCAATCAACCCTGAGTTAGACTCCAACGAAAAGAGGATGAGGTAGCCTTCAATCACTCTCGTGATCAGGCCTATGGGTAAACCAGGCAGGCGAGAGGCCGCTGTGTCGCAGCATGCGTGTGAGGTTGGATTCTGGTAGCAAACCTGAAGAGTCCTCAACAACAGAGTCCTGCGGCAGGCCTTGTTCTTCAGGTACCACTGGTTTGTCGGCTACTTTGGGACCTTCCTTGCTAGGCTCTGGCTGCTGCTGCTGCTGCTGCTGCTCCTGCAATTGCTTCTTTTTCGCTGTCCTAGCAACCATGTGGACGTTGTCGATCAATCCAGACGGTCCTCCTGCCGTTTCGAAGGTTGTCACATATCAGTCTCCGTTTAGGGTTCACGCCAGTTTGTCTTTCGAAGATTTTTGGAATTGGCTATGAAGGGCTTTCTTCCACAAGAGGAATGAATCATTATTTAAATAGATTTCTTGACATTGCAGAATGAGGAACAGACTGGTATGTTATAAGGCGAGAAGGCTCCGATCATCGAAGACCAACTAACAAAAATGGTCCCTGCAACTTCAGAACGAGTTTCGACGAGCAAGGTGTTAAAGCGTGGACCTGATTGTCTGACCAAGTTTTCAAACCGCTCCAAACGACTGCACGCGCCCTCACGACCGTCAGCACTTGCTACATCACACTCCTGCTGATACTCCTCCTGCACATCCAATTGATGTACCACCTCATCAACAAACAATGGGCCGTGCAAGGAAATGAGTGAGTTCAACTATAGTCCTTTATAAATATTTGGAGCTGCAACAAGAAATTACACATCCCCCTACTACCAGACCAGAGCGGATCAGAAATACATTCAGGCTCTAACTATATCCTGCGCTGTTCTATTATACAACATGAGAAATTAGAAATCGACGAACGAGTACCTTGATGTTCTCAAATTCAAACAACGCTTCCCAGCAACTATACGCCTCATCGCCTTCCAGATGAGTACACTTTTCTGCAAAAGATAGGACCCACAAAAGAAAGCCACAGCAGTCCCGTCAGGTGATTTCTACAAAATGCACAATGATCTAACTTCTTCAAAAATGATGGTACAGATGTCCATCATACGCATCTTAGGACAGAAAGGGGCAACTTGTTTGCTTCCCTCCGTTGAGACACTAAACCATGAGATCTTGTTCATTCGCTCTCACGTCGTTTCGTTTGAACTTGCTCTCATTCTCTCACACTCTCTCTCACATTCTGCCGTGTGTGTCTCCATTGAGGGAGAGAGAGATTTCATACCTGTAAGTGCATTTTCTGCAGTCTCCAAAAGTGATGGCCCACGCATTTGGCGGCTGATTCGGCTTTGATTGAAGGGCTCCGATTTCGGCACGTCCTGGTCATGGCTGCTACTATTGGGTTGCACGCCACCTGACGCCAGTACGGTCCTGCAGCTACTACACCTCCTTGCCATAGCTTTTCCATTTGAGAATGTAATTTGGGGCTCTACGGCGTGCAAGAGACCTGCGACGAACGGCGCCATCCCTACAACGGCTGCCATTTCTCTTTTCCTTAGCAATTCAGAAGGTGGTTCAAATTAACATCCAGAATTGTCCAACGAGACTGTCTCGATATTGGACCTGTTCACTCTTTGTACCAATGGAAAGATTCTTTGATGTCAAACCGGAGTGCACGCCGAAATGGCTTGTCAAGTCAATCCTCTGTTTTTCGCRCCGCCAACGGTGAAAGGGTGAGAGCACGCCCTTCGTTCACGCTACAGCTGGCATCCACTCTGCATGAACGAATGAGGTTGGCAGATCGCGCACCGTTCAACACCATGTGCGCTGAATGCAGCCCCTGTGTGATCAACAATTGGAATGGGCGTCATGAATTTTCTGACCTCCACAGATGATGCCCAGCCGCACCAGAAGACTCCGGACAGCTCGAGAGAACTCAAGCCTGCAGGCCTGTCACGGCGCCGTCGTGAGTCCCTCCCTCCCTCCCTCCCTGCCTGTCTGCCTGCGCCTCGCTCTTTGCAGCCGTGGCTGCGCAATGGCATCCCAGCAACAGGCCGCGAGCGCTGAGAGCAATGCGCGGAAATCAGTGGGGCGAGACTAGACCAGACTAAATTAGTGGAGTCGCGAGTCGGGAAACCGTCGATCGGAGGCGGGGGCGATGAACGAAGTCTGGAGCCTCAGTAGCTAAGCTGAGCTCCTTGTTAATTGTGAAGTAAGTCACTGAGCTAACTCCATTTCGGGTTTGGGGGCCTGGCCAACTCACTTCTCGCAGCAAGGAATTGAATGATGAGAGAGGCGGTCTGGCTGCGCTGATGAGGGAGTGAGGGAGGCAGGGAGGGAAGGAGCGAGGGGGGTCTTGGTTGCGACGTTGCGTGCACGGAACGAGAAGGAAGCGGGTAGGGCGACGGACGTGGTACTGCCTGGATGGATGAGGCAAACCACTGCCATGTCAGCGAGGGGGACGGACGGGCCGATGGACGGATGGACGGACGGACAGTCCGTCCACGGGAAGGGGAAGGGAAGGGAAGAAAAGAGGACGGGAGGGTGCAAGGAAAACAAGAATGGTGTAATCACGAGGCTCTCTCATAGGTTAACCCTCGAACGTCGCAGCGGATGTTATGTGTCCTCTACATGACCGAGAATCAAACCGTGAACCGTGTAGGAGAGAACTGCAACTTTTCATCCTCAATATTAGGAGTGGAAAGGGAAGATCTTCTAGAGTACTTTGACTTCCAATAAGTATATTTGGCTTTTCAAAGTAGATGATAACACACTGTATCAAAAATACATGATTTCCACGGCCACCAGTCCGTCCTTCAAGGGTTAATGCAATCACTACACTAATAATGTTAAATAGTGTTACCTACACTAATTGATTTAAAACATCCATAAGTTTTACTCTTAATGAATATTTTCACTAACTATAGATACAAAGTTTTCCCAACTATAGTACTATTAGGATCCATGCACTCGGTAAAAATATGCATGAAGAGTAAAAACTTATAGCATTTCTAAAATAGTTAGTATAAATAACACTATTTAACAATATTAGTGTAGTTCGACCCACATCTCCATTCAAATCCTAACCTCGTTGAGCAGTGTGAATGCAATTGTAGATAGGATTTGGAAACTCAGATTTCAAAACCAGAGTCAATGCCATGGTCTTTATCCTTTGGCTAGAGACAATAAAAAGTCCCCTATTTAGGTCTTGATTAATTTATCTTGTACGCCTCTCCTAGCTAATTTGAGGTCTCTAATTGCAAATCTAAATTCAAAGTTTGAAAATTCTATCATGTGTGGAAAATAAAAAAATTTAAGGTTCTCCCAAGTGACCGAGTGATTGCCCAATTCATCTGGGCCGTTGCTGGAACCTACTCCAATATAAAAAGGCAAAAAGAGAAAGAGRGGGAGGAAAAAAAATAAAAAGGAAAAATAAAAATTAATTAAATCAATTAAAAACAAAAATTTAACATCAGTATCTCAAAGAAGCAAATTTAACCTCTTGATTCATTATTAATCAAGAGTCTAGAGGCTTTGAACCCTTCATTTACTTAGCAAAGTAGAAGTTGAATAAAACTATGTAAAAGGAGAAATACAATAATAACATTTGTTCTAGTTAGTTTTGTATGTAACATTGAGATATCCGCGGCTATGTGCTCATCGGTCATTCTCTTTAAACCATTAAAGTCCTTAACTCAACAAGGGTTGTCCTAAAGTTGTATCATTGCTTTTGGATATATGATGGATTTGTGAGCAATTTTTAAGACTATAAATTAAATTGAATTATGACAAATGGAGTATAGGAGTTTTTGATGTCATTATTGGCATCACCAAAAAGCTCTCAATGAGTGAAAATGCACCAAAGTTTTTTTTGCACATTTAGTCTTTAAGTGTGAAAGTTATTGGTTTTCAATTGAATTTTGTTTCTATAAATCAAATTTATTTAAAGATAAATTATTTTGAAAATTAAAAAATTAAAAAATACATAGGTAAATCACGGAAAACACTTAGACAAGTTGTTCATAAGTTGAACTTTAAAAAATTATATTAATCTTATATTAGAAGAGATGAAAACAGAACAAATCTTTGTATTTAAGAAGAAAAAATGTTTAATTTTACTTCATAAATCAGTTTAATATTCTCAAAATAATTGAATAAATCATTTATAATTTAAAAATACAAAAATTAAATATTCTAAACAATGTTCAATGCACTGTATATATTTCAATTTGATGGTAAATGTTTTTATTTATGAATTTGAGTATTTTCAAATTAAAATAAAAGATCAAATCATTAGCATTATTGAAAAATAAGTAAATAATGATAAATTGATTATAAATTCTATATAGTGAATGAAAGTATCTGAAATAAAGTGAAAATAACAAAATCATATAGTGAAGTAAAATAAATATAAAATCATAGTAATAAAAGTTCACTTGTCATTTTATTTGTAACAAAGAAAACATGTGTTCAAATAGAAACAGACATAAATGAAAACCAATGCTTTGTAAAAAACATCAATATGACACCTATATTTTTCCAAATCATCATAGTTTTACATGATAAACCTTTRCTGAAAATATACTCAAGCAACTCAAAACAAAAATTGGATGAAAAGAGGGCCGAGGGTTCATCCTACAACCTTAGGTGAAGTCATCTATGAGATAGAAAATGTAGCGGCCCTTTTGAAGGATTAAGTTTTGAACTTGAGTTTTCTTATACCTCTTCAAAGTACTACCTCCGTCCATCCGGGAATAAATCTGGGTCTTCTTGGAAATGGCTAAATTAGCACATGAGTTGTTCAGACGAAAAGGGCAGGCGGCGAGCTCATGCTCCCACGTTGTTCTATATGCCACATTGTGGTGCTTCTCTGTACAACAATCTCCTGGACGAGAATCTGGATCCATATTGCCTCGGATGGGTCTCCATCCTGGGAAACAGCTTCCAGAGATACCAAGATAGTTGGTCTGTGTTTCCTAAGCCCAAGCATGCTAGGCCTGATTGTTTGTTAGGAATGCAAAAGCATGTAACAGAGCATCCTGTGAATGCTGCTTCGTTTCCATGCTTGTCGGCTTTCAATGATATGAGTTGGCACCTATTTCCAATTGACAAAATTTTATGAGGATTCTTCCTTGAGTGTCATTATTTGTTTTGTGTCTAGTCTCTTGGTGGCTGTGGGGAGATTTCATGCATCTTTGCACTTTCTGCATCTGCCGACTTGCTTTTTGATTCACACTGGATAATTTGCTTTCTAATCTAATTTGGGCTTAGTTTTCTCTGCTGTCGTTGTCGCCTTCAGGTGCCTGTTTTGCATTCGGATATATACTCTTAAGATGGAATGTAACTGGAAATCTATTCTTTAAATCTGTCTGTTTGTTGTTTTGTTTGTTACGTTGAGATCTCCCAGACCGTGCCTCCTCCGGTGGTGTGCTTGGTACCGTTGGAAAGCAGGGGTGCATAGGTTTGGTTTTGTGGTTTGGTTTTGTGGTCTTCTGATACGTAATGAGAAAGTTATTGATTTTTGAGTGTTTGGGGGGTTTTAAAATTTAGTATAGGTTGTGGAATTTGTTTTGGCTGTGGCAATGGCACAGGGCACACTAGTTCATATGAAAGAACATTGCTTATCGGTTTGAGATCAAGCTCGAGTGATCAAGCTCCCTGCGGTTTATGGATCCAGGAACCCCGTTTTCCTACCTCCAGAATAACTGTCTAATTCAAACCGAACAACAAAATTAGATGTCTTCAGGAAAATGACTTAGCGAAACCCTAATCAACACAACAGATCAGGAACGAATTACTGTCAACAATCTGAATCTTGAGAATAAAAAGCTGTAAACTGTAGATAGTAGGAAGATAATAGCGAAGCACCTTGTTTCAAGATGAGTCAGTGCAGTGATGTCGTGCGTTTCGTAGTTGCAAAGCAGGACTGTTCCCAACTTCACATGGGGATCAAACGCAGCCCTCTCCCACGTAAACAGCACCTTTAATTCAATAAAGGTACATTCGCACTTGGCGTTAGTGGGGTGAACTTTGTTAAAGAATCCATCTGTAACTCGGTTCGTGTTCCCATATGTGCTTTTTTGTATTCACCGAACCTACATGACAGCTGAGATGGCAGTGAAATAAGAGCGGTGGTGCTGCATTTAATGACCATTACTTTCTGGAGAACTAGTTGTTGACAAGAAGTTGGAAAAACCACAGAAATGAAGATTTCATAATTTCTTGTGCACTCTTATACAATGGAACTCCTCCTAGCCGATTACAAAACACCGCTCTCTTAGGGAGCCACACTTACCAGAAAGTGACCAAAAGTGGACTGGATTTTTAGGCACATAGGAAACGGGAGCTGAATTTGAGTACATGTATCTATTGCAAGAATCAATTTTATGCCTGAAAGTGCATCATTGTTGTACTTCGGCCTCCGCCCACAATCTTCACAAGCTCTCAAAGTATTTTTGAGACCACTAAACACCCAAATCCCTCATCCTCACACTAAAAAAGTTTCATTGATTTTCACTCATCTTAGCTAGTGTACAGATCAAGGCAACAACTTCTGAGCCCTCCAATTCTGTGGGATTTCCTGTGTTCATGTTGAAATTTTTCAAAAATCATGTTTGATGTCCTCGAAGACTTCACTCTTTTTATGGAATCTGCCTCATCGAAGCAACTTAGATCTCCACAGATTTTGCTCTTCTTCACAACTTTCTATCTCTCTAAAAAACACTCACATATAAATTAAAATGCTTGAAGCACAAAAAAATTGAACTCGTTTCTTTCAAAAGCATACTCGTTAGCCGAACATTAGGAAGTCATGCCAGGGCTAGGATGCTACAAGAAGCAACAGAAATCCACATGTGCCTTGAATTCTTGTCTATAACATTGTAAATGWTTTGCCATGCATAGCCTAGTATGAATAAATGCACTATAATCTATGGATAAATGTTGTACATAATTCAAGAAGCATAATTCACGATGAACTCAATAAACATTCAAATTTCTCAACTTACGGATTTGACATTGTAACCAAATYAGTTTYCTTCATATTATGGTAACACAAATGGAAGTATACAATCCACCAAAGCTCAGCCATCCATTAAGATTCCCATTCTCATTTCACCGGGCGATTGAATTGTGTGCAATCTGCTTTTTGCAGTTTCCAAGAACGAGGCCCTAACAAGAGTTGTTTGGCATATGTGAACATTGGATAACTTCAGATAACTAAATCTTCACTAAACCAACGCAATAAATGCATTTCAATGAAAAAACAAGTCTTTTCATTTTGTGTAGAGGTCTTATCTTTTAAGAACCATTATTACCAAACGCCAGGTGCGATCGTACCATAAGTGACTTCTACACAGACATTTCGCAAAACCTTCATTCATTGTTTCACTATACAAGGGGTGCTTTCAGATTTGCATTGGGACCATGTATTGAAAGAAGAGAGCTCCATTGAAATCCAAGTWGATAAGAATAGTCCCCATCTATAAACTGCAATACGAAGACATACGTTTTTGCTTTCACTCCCTATAATTTATCATTTTTTACTCAAATGAATTGACCAAACTACTTACTCCATACGAAATAATCCATAACTTGCCATTCTTTTGCCCCAACAAATTATGAATCCAATAACTGGAGCTATTCGCAGTGACCAAATGGTCCACATTGGGCTTCCTACCTTCGTGCAAAAAGGTCGTCAAAAAGTTCATGAATCAAGTGGAAAGAGCAACATGACAATGCTTGGAAGACCTCCCAAAGAGCTTAATAATCGTACAATTAGGGTTCCTGATAAATGGATATTCCATGAAATATTCCAACAGGTTCCAACACGCCGCTTTCTCTCCCTACCCTACAGGACAACGGACCGCCAACGACGGCAGGATGTAAATGCTGTCGACAATTTCGCGGGGTTCTCAGGCTTCACCAAAATGCTCATCAAGCGGACACAGCTTGCTCCACTGCTTGCTTCGCGGGGTTCTCAGGCTTCACCAAAATGCTCATCAAGCGGACACAGCTTGCTCCACTGCTTGCTCCACTGCTTGCTCCACTTCATCAGCTGCGCCCATGTTGCCAGATTTTCTTCTATTTTGTCTTGCCGCTCGTCCTGTTAATCCCTCCTTCTGTCGTCGTTGAACTTCTAAGTGGATAAGTAAGGCCGTTATGTCAGCTGGATTCACTCCTCCTATTCTTGAAGCTTGCCCTATATTCTGAGGTTGTATCTGCACATCCACAAGCAAGAACAAGTTTCAACGATCTACATTTCCAGCTTGAGTTAAATGAGATTTTTGCACAAGGACACACCAAGATCTGATCTCGACATACACCTTCCACGGACCCTGCCAACAGCAACTCGGGTAGAAGATCGTGTCACTACTTAATCTATAAATCCGACTGGCTAAAGTCAAGGGCATATCTATCTACCAGTAACATGTGAGGATACAAAATTACCTCCACGCTTCAGTGTAAAATAATTACACCGAATCGGTAAAAGAAAACACTCGTGGATAAATCACAAGCAGCATGCTCAGACCTCAAAACAAGGATAGAAATCGGAAGAAAAATATCACCTTTGTTAGCTTTTCTCGAGCCTCCATTGATAATGTTTTGATCGATTGATAATCTAAACCTTCTGGTATAACCTTGTGCTGCTTGTGTGCCATCTGCTCACAGTTTCCTAACGAACATCAGATCCTGAAAAAAACAAATAAACTCTAGATTACTACTTATTRCCTATCGTGTTCACTGCAAGGCCTACTTCGCGACTAACCTGTTCAAGCTGGCCTTGCTGGCGCATTATAAAGCCAGCATATTTGATGTCRATCTCAACGCATTCCTTCTCCATACTGGTGAGTTCTGGATTTCCAAACCCATGCTTGTCCAGGACTGTGTAATGAACGTGAGGCCGCTTTAGAATTGTCCCTAGTGGCACGGTCTCTTTTATTCCTTGCCCTGAAATCTGAGCGACCTCTTCTGCAATCTTCTCACCAGCTGCTCATGAAACAAGACGAGTCTCAAAATCGGTCAAGCAAGGGAAACAAATTCCAGTCAAAGACATACTCAAAATGAATCGAAACACCATCAGTCAATTGCATACGAGAAATTTTCGTTGTCAGTAGTCGTTGTTTCTCTGCAACTATGCGCGATTGTTTATCTTGAAAAAGGTTCCACATGCGGTCATCGACAAGGCCCAGGTCACGGCCCAGAGGAGTCAATCGGCTGTCTGCGTTGTCAGCTCTCAACAGAAGACGATGCTCTGATCGACTGAAGACTAGTCTAGTCATGTCTCCACAAGGGTATTGAAAATGGCACTTTTATGCCCCCCTCGACTGAACTTCAACCGGATTGCATACTGACGACAAAAAAAACCACGAAGCTTCAAAAAGGAAGAGCAAGGGTTATCATAAGAAAAACAGTACGCACTTCTCCACAATCTTCTTCATCTCCATGGCATACTCCCTCTTGTCAGTCTGAGCTCGAAGTGCCCACACAGCTGGACCTTTCGAACGATTCAATACCCTCTTTTGTAGATAGCATCTGCAGATGAACCACAGCGACTAAGTCCGGGTCCTTGAGAACGAATAATCTAAATAAGACTCCATCGATCTATCAAATCAAATATAGTCTAATTCAGAAAGGGAACGCAAAAGAAGAGAATAAACTTCATGCTCGTGTATAAGATAGAGAACATAAGCTTAACTTTTCTTGACCATGTTAGCAGCAATGAGCAATCAAAGCTAAAGACTAGAAGGTCAGTAATCTATTTTTGACAACCCGGGACAATTCTGTACAAGACCCCTTAAGTGCAACTGAGAAGTTCATTTATAGGGCATCTCTACCGAAGCCATCTTCTGAGATGGAAGGAACAGAGCTTCTGCCATTGCACAAGGCGAAGTAAAATAGAAGAGGTAGGGGAGGGCGCATACCTATCAGCCATTCTGCCAATTTCACCACCAAGTGCATCCACCTCATGTACCAACTGTGATTTTGCGGGGCCACCTACAGCTGGATTACAAGGCTGCGCAACCGGAACAAGCCCCCCGAAACCCATAGGCAGTCAGAATACCCAAGATAATGCCGCAAAAATGAATTGTACTCCAATGAAATTCGGACCACAAATCATTACTGCAAAAGCAAAGAGAGACACAGACAGAGAGACGGACGGATACCTGCCAGGCAATGCGGTCCAAATTCAGYGTCAGCAAAAGGGTTTGCGCTCCCATTCGTGCAGCCGCAAGAGCAGCTTCACAACCAGCATGACCACCCCCAACCACTACTACATCGAACCTCTCTTCATGAACAGTGCCGTCTGGGACACATAACAGCACACGATGACTCAATATTTAGAGCGTAGAGCCTCCACCATATTTATAAACGGAACTGAAACTGGGTCATCAACAAGGTCGACAGATGTTTACAAGAAGCAGCCTTCATTGACAGACAGCCCAGTTGATAGTGGAACACAATTCCGAGGCAACGTCTCATCCATCAGGGGCGCATAATTTCTGCTTAACGAAATCTCATCACGACTCTTTTCAGCATGAGTTTAAATTTGAGCAACAGCAGTAAAATGATTAAAAAAACAGAATGGGAGGGGTATACCACTGGAAGAGGATAAACAGGCTCTGCTACATATCAATCTCCTACTTGCACGACTGTCATCGTTCTTCAAATTGACGGGCGAAAAGCCTAAACCCCGAAGGCTTGGACTAGACCCAACAAGTCGCTTTCCGCCAAAATTACTCAAACCCGCAGCCCTGATTCTCGTAAGCCGCCTCTGGGTGCTCCGCAAAGCGTCGTCCTTATTTTGCGAGGAAGGCGAAGAATGATATTTACGGATAAAGGAGGCGGCATGAAAGGTCGAAATATAAGTCGAGGACGACATTCCTGAAATGCTGCTACAATAGTTCTTGGAAGATATTGAGCGCAAATGCCACGCAGGAAGAGGAGACTTGAGAGACGAAATTGTGAACCGCGCCATCGCAAAGTCACCACTCCAACACCAATTGGCTCTCAATTGCCTCATGCCGAAATTATGTCCATSGTTAGCTCTCAGCGCAGTCGAAGCTCAATGAATCTGACGAAACCGACAGAGACCCTATGGAAGCCCCGGTAGAAATCAATGCATGCATACGTCTGACTCCAGCTCCTCCCTCACCTATCCGTGTTCTTGCGCCTKCTTCGCTCGTGGACTTAAGCGAAGTATTAACTTAATTGCCAGTAGGCACTTTCTCCAACTGCAGGCACTCCAAGGGTTCGGAAAAGACAGCGAAACGTACCAACGCGCAATCCTGCCCCAATGATTCAGCTGGGCGTAAACCCTCCATCATTTCCAGATGCAACAACTTTCCCNCGGAAAAGACAGCGAAACGTACCAACGCGCAATCCTGCCCCAATGATTCAGCTGGGCGTAAACCCTCCATCATTTCCAGATGCAACAACTTTCCCGAAGGGGTCACACCGAACCGCAAACAGAATCCTCAGCTCCTCGAGATCCCCAAAACATTGATTCAACTACCCCTAATTGTGCACAACGAAGGTAGCAGATAAGAGGTCATCATTTCGCGAGGAATGGATGGCGAACATGTTCGTCACGACACCCGTCGAGAACGGACGGAACCATCTCGCCCTAATTCCGTTAGAAGTCCCAAGCACATGGCGCTTCGGTGCCGCCTGAGTGGAGCCGCTCCCGGGGATGAATATCATCGAAAGGGGCTTCCTCCGCATCTGAATCACATCGGGAACTAACACCCCATTACATTAGTACTAATGTTGTACTGTTTCAATGGGCTCACAGTCCAACTTTGAAAATGTACAGTTGTAGTACAGCATCAGTACTAATGCATTCAAATAGAATGCCTCCCTTGGAAAAACCATTACATTAGTACTAATGTTGTATTACAACAGTACATTTTCAAAGTTGAATTGTAAACCCATTAAAACAGTATTGTTTCAATGGGGAGTACTTTCCTGATGCATGGCTCCGCTCAAAGCTCAAAAAAACTTAGAGCAACCCCACCAGCTAGTTCCGTATCCGTAAACTTTAGGGAGAGGACCTCGAATGCAAATACAAATGCTTTGACTCCCTCGCACCAGTCTCATTGCAAGTTCCGTATCCCTAAATTATACAGAATGCGGTGAAGCTCACGACGAGTTCCCTATTCAGAGGCTTGTTTACAGAACTCGCGAGGTCTCATCCCTATAAAGTCAAGGTTGACTAGATTGAGGTCCCCAGTTTAGGGAAAGAGAACTCCCTGGTAGGGATGCTCTTAGAGCCGCACCTAGCCGCGCTAGACTGTTCACGCACTGTTTCACCCTGTAAAGTAGCGTGCTCTTATGGCAACCCTCTTCTTCAAACCGAACTACACTTCCAATGTTTTGAACACACCACACTTTGAAAATAGACATGATGACATTTAAAAATTCATATTGCAAGCAAGACATCTCCAATAAAATTCTCAAGTCAATTGGTCTCATACTTCAAAAGTTATAGTGGATGGAAACTCCACAATTTGAATTGTGACGCAAAATAGTATTGGTCTTTCTTGCATTCACCCTGATATTATACAAGGATGTAATAATTTTCATCAAAGCCAAAATCATGTGTGTGGTATAAGTTGGTACACCAACTTTGTGCACCTTTGAGGGGAGATCACCATTGATTTTTTAGAAAACTTTGTGAGGTAAAACATAGGGGCCATTTAATTCAAACTCAAAGAGGAGATATTTTATATAATATGTAGGGTTTAAGCTATGTAAAAACATCATATAATGGGAATTTTTATCAATAAGTTAGCCTTGACATATAGATGTTGTGCAAATTTTTTATAGTATAGTGAGTAAAGATGTGGACAAGTAATTTCATGTGGATGATTAAATGAACACAACAAAAACAATCTACAATGAAAGGTAATTGACTAAAATTGTGCCATGGTACTAGTAGTGTATATTTAAAAAAATTAAATTGTAAATGGATGACATCGACTACAAGTGACCAAAATTGTCACATTGCATGAATAGGGAGGCTTACTGTAGTAGGTTCAACAAACCAAAAATTGTAAAATACAATAAAGGAGTTATTTATTCCATTTAATTTCAATCTTTGAAGCCATATGTGTTAATACTCACTCATATTGAATGGTATATTCACGGAATAGTTTCAATGGGGATTTTAAAGTGTTCAATGGTAATATTATTATTAATCCCTGTAGGCCAAAGGGTGTTTTGAAAGAGGAAAATTCAAAACTACTAATTTTTTATGCATTGTCCATGATAAAAACACCATTTTTTTTAATTTCAAATATATAAAAGTGGAATAAACAAATATGGCAATGTGCTAAAATAAATTAAGTCCATTTGATTCCGTGAATTGAAAGATTATAATGTTTGAAGTGAGAAAACAAACATTTTTTTTCTTGCAAAGCATGGTTAGTGGACTTCAAGACTTCTTAGAGTAAAATTTTTACTCTACATATAAACAAAGATTTTCACCATTAATATTTATTTGATATTATATTCACTCATAGAAAATTTCAAAAGCAAATGTGGAGTATACCTTGCTTTGAATTGACCTTCAATGCAAGGAGGTTAAGTGCATTAATTGATAATACAATAGTGATTTTGATGATTTCTTGTGCAATGAGGAATTTCTTATTTGAAATCCAAATGGTAAAAATTAGATGCAAACACTTAGAATACAAATGATCTATAGAGTCAAGATTGCAAGATAATAGGGCTTGAAGTTAGACATTAGGGGAGATTTGAAGGCAAGTAAAGGCCGTTTCAAGGTTGTTTTCTTTACTATCTAGAAACCGCGGACCAACCACTATTGCTAGAATTCTTGAATTCTACAAAAATAAAAATAAAAAATAGATCTTTTTTAGTTATTAAAAAACTAAAAAATATTTTTTTCCAAATATTATTTAAATTTAAATTTAAAAAAACTAAAAAACTAAAATTATATGATGTGGAAGTGTCTTGACCACGTCAAATTGTTGATGTGGCGCAGTTTCTACAATCTAGGAAGTCGTATTCTAATACTTTCAAATGCCTACTAACAAAGAGAATATTTTTTTTTGGAAGCTACACCAACTTAGCTACCACAATTTGACTCCTCTTAGAATGTGATTTGAGATCTAATGATTTTTTTGGCAATTGTATAATATAATTGATTAGTTACATATATGCCAAATTTCTAAAGTTGGTAAGCATTTTTGCAAAAGATGCTCTAAAAATGCCTAAATTGTCTAAACTGGAAAAAATTCAAGGTAGCATATGTTTTGATTTAGGCACCCGATAAAAAAAATTATATTCTTACTAAAGGAATACTTGTTCATACCTTATGTGAATATTTTGTGAGCATCTGGACAAAATTGACTTCATGAGTTCCTACCTAGATTTTCAATTGTGTAATCAACAAACGATTGACCTTAGAGGTTGAAAATTGCCACTTGGTCAATGGCACTTGAATTGAATTGATTGTTCTTGGATTTATGGTATATCCCCAATACATGTATGTATTAGAAGGGAAATAAAAGTCGTGAAGATGGCCACAAATAAAAATTGAACACTTAAACTTTATATATAAGATAGCCCCACCTAAAAAATGCATGAATGGATTAACAAGAATCATAGAGTATTGAAAATATGCCCCTCATAGACTTTTATGTAAAAATATGGTTAGATTAAATACAATAATTAAGGCGAATAGAACCACATCAAATATCGTCTTACCTAAGGTGTATACTTTAAATTACATGGAGTGATTTCTCTAAATGCACCTTCTAGGCTCAGTTCAAAGAGTTGCATGTAGCTCTACGTAGAGGGGCAATCTATTATGAAGTAACAAGCCTCTCCAATTTTGGCCCAGTGGCTTTGGCCATGGCACACTAGTGAGGTGATCATGAATTCAAACTTAGGCATTGGCAAGGTGCTTTCCACCTTAGTCCATCCAACTATGGGAGGATGTGCAATAAGTAACTACCTTGTTGTCAAATGGAAACCTAACAATTTATCAAGGGAAGGAACATATTTGTTTATTATTATAAGATCTTTCTGTTAACCCAAGCATGAAGGATGGGATTTGACATTTAAGTCCAMAAAGCAAAGATAGTTGAGCCATTTCCAACATATACTCCACCCACAACAATCTTTCAAACCACATTTACCCTCCTCCTTCATGAGGTAGCTTTTTATGGATAAGACAATTTAATAATTAAGGCAGCCTAACAGTTAATCCTAAATGCCCATGACACCAAATTCTATTGTTGACAATACTTTGAAGTTAAATAAAACCTAACCAAGTTGCTATTTTAGTCATTTATATTTCTGAAAATTTGTTTTTGATGTCTAGTTTTAGCATCAAAAATTCGATTTTGAAAATGAAAGATATTGGTTTTCCATTCAAGAACTTGTACAAGGGTGCCCACTACATTCTTGACTTTATGCAGTGTTGAGGACTCTTGAAAATAAGCCTCAAATACTCTAGATCTTGAAGAAAAAATCACATTAAAAATTCATTTAATAAAATTGTAAAGTAGATTTTGAGAATCCATAATTGATTTGGGGTTATGCATGTTAGTCCCTTTAACCCAATATTTTTAGTGACTAAATTTTTAGAATTGACATGTAAAAAGAAGTTTGAAAGACTTCTTGTAGTTTCAACACCCTCATGAGCAAACAATTTAATCTTTCAATCCATAAGTGGTATTGTTGTGTTTTCTTTTTCAATGTGATCTCTAACACATCTAGTTTGAATTTGCATGATTACAATTCAAAAAAATTGATACAATTTATCAAAATGTTGACATTTTAATCAATTTCGAGTTGTGAGATGAGAAATCTGTTTTACTTCACTTTTAATTTTTTTTTAATCATTGTATTAAGGAACACGTGATCTGTCCAGTCCTTTTGCAATACAGAAGGCTCCAACCTAACACGCAAGAACTTAGGCTACTGCCCGAGCCGAATCGAAGTTAAGGAGTAAGCACCGAGGAGGGGAGCCAGTGAGCCGCACGACAAAAAGAGCCGCCGCTGCAGTGGAGGCTGCAACTCCATCGCCATCCGTGGGAAACGTTGGTGTGTCTGGACTACGATTACGTACTACACTGGATAGGAGGCCTCGAACATTCGGCAGTCCTGCATTGATTGCTGCAACACGAAGGCATGGCAGGCCCGTGCATGGGGAATTCCCGAGCTAGCTATGTATATACGGGCGGCGGTCTGGCAAAGTTTCTGATCATTTCACGCAATTAGAATGCAAACGCAATTTTCACCGGAATCCGGCCGGCCCTCGATCATGACGTACTCCAGTTTAATTAATTACAGACAGTGTGGCAATCTCAAGAACGTTCCGCTCCTCGTCTCACCTGCCCGTAAGCAATTCAAGAACATGCATGCATATGTAGATCCCACTGGAGTCACCAACAACATCAATGCAATAACTTCCGATCCAGAAGAAGCTAAGAGCCCGGATTATCGTACCATGAGCTAGCTAGATGAATTGTAAGGCATAACAAATCAAACAGCTACTGTAGCTAGAAGAGGATATATATATGCATGCATGCCCCAGCCTTCAGGTGTCACTTCGATCAAGAAATAGCTCCAGAGGCTAGGCTAGGCTTGCTAGCCATCCTTTCCAGATTATTCGATCTCTGAGGTTGCGGCGAAAGCTGGAGCAGAAGGGAAGGGAAGCTAGCTACACACGCACGGCTGGCTGCATGGGATCAATTGCAAGAGTTTGAAACATGCAAGAATCAATCAATCAATTTCAGACCAAGGATCTCGAATGTAATTATATATGCAAAGACAGGAACATACACCAGTCCTCTATTAAGGATTTCAAATGAAATTGGGTTTTAGTCAGTGTACATGATATCACATTCGCCCTTCGATCGCAGCTACCGTTCGTGTACAGGATCTGTACAGTACAGTGCAACGTCCTTGTCACGCTTCTCTTTGCTGAGCTGAGAGAGCACTACTCAACAATTCTCCGCAAACGGGATGCCCACGTACTCTGACGACAGCGTCATTAATTCTGTAGCTAGCCTGTCATTGGTCGGAGCATTGTTGAGTATAATCTGCCGTTCCCCACTCGCGGCTCCCGCCGCTCGCTGGGCTGGGGACCAGCAGATTATACTCAACAATGCTCCGACCAATGGCTGTTCCATATTACTTTTTAATTTGTGTTCGTCTGATGAGTGAGTCCCGAAGTGTTCAAGCAGATTCCAGGTTGCAGCTAGGCAGTACCTCTGCATGTTTAGAAAGATGCTGGAGTGCTTTCATTTCACTTGCATTGGGTTTAATTCAGTCCTATTCATGTTCCGGTGCTTAATTCGTTTGTAGCTGAGTTTTCAACTCAGTCTCTGCTAGTTAGTCTAATTAAGTGCCGGGTGATTTCATTTTCAGCTAGCTAGATCTCAAGGGTTAGGACTCGATCACCTCCTCGATCGGATGCTACTCTCTCCTCTCAATTCTCCAGGATCGGACTTACAGTAATTAATTGTGTTGCATGCAATTAACAATTCATATATCTCCTCTCACATCATTCTCTTCTTCGGCACACTGGCTAGATCAGTCCGACCAGGGCTTTTCTTTTTGGCTTTTTGGTGCCAGATTGCACTAGAAAAAAAAAATTGGGCTAAAAAATGCCTAAAATAATGTCAGAAAACTTGGATGAAATCGCTAAACAACTTTGAATTTTTTTTTAAACTTAGATGAAATCGCCAGATTGTGGATGAAAACCATACTATACATTCAATATTTGGATGAATGTTGTAATTTGGAGCACCACTATAACATTTAATAACGCCACTAAGGCACTTTGTAAAAAATGAAAAAAAAAGCCCTGAGTCCGACATACGTGTCCATCCTAATCAAGAGTGATGCTGCAGTCAGTATCTGCTCCTTCCCGTAAGTGTTTGAGCAGCGGCGCTCACTGCAAGTTAGGGTTTTTTTAGGCAATTAACACTGGAAGCTCTGGGGCAATTGGCCTGGCCTGGAGTGGGGTGGTTCAGCCCGCATTTTGAACCATCATCCCCCTCAAGATACACTAGAAAAAATTTAGGGGGCCAAAAATTGAGCCCCCTTTTTGAACCACCATACCGGGCTGAAATGGATGTGAGCGCGGGCTGAAATGGATGTGAGCGGGCTGAAATGGTTGTGAGGCCCTGTAAGGACGCGCTATCAATCGCGCTCACTGTTCATACCCTAGTTTGGCCCCACAGGACCTCTTTAGCCCGGCGGGCCGAAAGCTCTCGAGCTCTCGAGCTCCCAGTGTAAATGCCCAATTTCTTCCAAAAAAAATGTCCAGCTTCAAGCCTATAGAAAAAAAAGATGGTAAATGAGTGAAAAAATGCCAGACAGAAATCATGGCCTTGTACACTAATGCCACAATGCTTCCTAAACCTCATTTCATTTCATACAAAGCCAATACATACAAAAATTGCATACAAAAATTACATATTCAAAATTACATACTCTAAATTGGCCTCTTTCAGTTAAAGCCCTATAAGTGACGGAGCCACACAACTTAAAATCTCTTGAAAGGAAGGCCACCTAACCATTTGTCCGAAAACCAAAAAAAAAAAAACTGCTGCAAGTCCTTCCAAAATGTGGATGCATGTCAAGTGCTGCAAATCCCTAGCCTTGCAATGTGCTCATCATCTGGATCTTCTTCTGTGTACACTGACAATTCAGTATAGTCTTGGAATACAAGTGCAGCCGCGTGTAGAGTACAGTACAGTAGGTATGTTGCAAGCAAAAATAATGGGAGGAATCAGTGTTAGTTGGTGGTATAAGCTACTCCCTCAGTTCCACTAAAAGCTTCTCAAATTCTTCCTATAAAAACTGTAAATAAGCTTGATTAGGAAGCTTGTAGTGGGACTCAGGGAGTATAAGTTATTGCAGCCATAATTGAAATGCAGGAGAGTTTTGCCGTTATGGTATGCTTTGAATGGTCTAGGAGAGGCAGATTAGTCCCTAAATGCTCAAGGTTCTTTTCAAGCTTTTAGGAATTTGCTCTAAAATGATTGAACAAAAAGCCAACGTTTTGATATGTTGTATTAGTTTTTTGGAATTGTAGTCCTACAAATTCAAACTCGATATGTTTGATATGGCACAGGAAAGGAAAACACAATCATATCACTTATGGATCGAAAGATTATAATGTTTAATCATGAGGGTGTTAAAACTACAAAAGTGATTTGAAGTCTTTCAAGCCTCTTTTCACATGTCAAATCTAAAAAGTTGTTCACCAAAAAAATATCAGGTTCAAGGACCTAATATGTATAACCCCAATCAATTTATAGCTTCTCAAAATCTACTCTACAAATTTTTTAAATGAATTTCTAATGTGATTTTTTCTTCAAGATCTAGTGTAATTGAAGCTATTTCCAAGGATCCTCACCACTTCAAAAAATCAAGATTGCAATGGACACCTTTGCACAAAATCTTGAGTAGAAAAATCATAATCAATCATTTTCATAATCGAATTTTTGATGCTAAAACTGAACCTCAAGAAGAATTTTTCAAAAACATATAAAAGACTAAAAATAGAAATTTGGTTAGGTTTGATCTAAATTCAAAGTATTGGTGATATCAAAATTTGGTGCCTTGGGTATTCAATGGTTAAGAACTTAAGATTGATGATGCTTGTTGCTTGCTTGTGCAAATTCTCAACAAGGTGATATGAAGTAGAATTTCATTGGTTTGCC
This sequence comes from Pleurozium schreberi, assembly GCA_006891605.1. Lineage (NCBI taxonomy): Eukaryota > Viridiplantae > Streptophyta > Bryopsida > Hypnales > Hylocomiaceae > Pleurozium > Pleurozium schreberi. Next base: position 24,586 of record VACF01000239.1, on the reverse strand, counting down.
AATACGAATAATAACTATTTCTTTAAGTTTTGCTGTAAAACGCATAGATATTGCAAAATTTCAAGGTATGCATAGTACAAGCAATTGCATCATTTTATTATTCTATTAGAAAATGTTGCTAAAAAGGCTCTAAGCACTTTAATGTGATTTAATGTAGTATATTGAACATTAAGATTAAATATATTATTCATACAACAAAAACTCCATTGAAGTTATTATCCTACACCCTTGTAACTATATGTACATTCTAAATTATAAACTCTAAACAATCAACATTATATCCCATATCAAAAAAATTGGTGCTTTGCAATGTCCAGGAAGAACCGACGGTTAGTTCAAAGTTAGCTGGTGGGATTGGGAAAAAAACCGCTTGCAATTCAAAAACATCGGCAAAACCCTCGGTGAAAATCCATAATATTAGGATTTTGAGTTAAAAATAGAGAAAATAACCGGACTTAATACTTGAAATAGAAATTTTATGGATTTTTCACCTTTTATGAATCTTCAACTTTAAACTTGAATAAAATGCTAAATTTGGGGGATTTTTGGAAGGTTCTAAGTTGAGTAGAAATTAGGTTTTATTTATTTAGTCTTGCATAAAATCAAAAGAAACCATTTGGATTTTCTCAATCAAGTTTTCAAAGAAACAAACTCATTGTATTGAAGTACATTGCATTTGAATTTTTTTTAGTAAACTACTCTAAATAAAATTAGAAAATAAATACCATGACTTGGCTATTTATGGATGTGGATATAGCATCAATGATGTTGCATACAAAATAGGCGATCAAAATCCTATTGTTCTTCATTATGAAAATAGGTTGTTCGACCATCCGTAGAAGACTTTTCATCCCTTGTCATCTTTTAAGGCCTCAAAATTCATGTGTGGGGGCAAATCACTCCTAGATCTCACCCCGTGTAATCTCAATCACTCACACACAAACTCAAGCCTTTCATCGTATATTGCCAAATTATTTGTAAGATATTTCTTGGCCTTATACCAAAGTTTGCACTTCCAATGTGGGCTTGCCACTACCCAAGTTGTCTATTAAGACTAGATGACAATTTTCATCCAATTTTGCACATCCATCATGAAAAAGCAAGTTCTATATTAAATAAGGATATTAAGAGGACCAAACAATTGAGGGGACTAAATGAGGGAAACTATAGATGTTCGAAAGATGATGTACAACCCACGGAGACTTCACTCACTGTTGATGTACAACAAAGGTAGATATTTATATTGTGTGAAATGTCAATTAATTTAAATGGGTCCCCTTAATACCCCTATCAGTGTAGTAGTACAGTTGCACCCCTCTGCCAAGCCCAAATTTAGAGGATAGTCCGCCTTTGTCTGGTATTCCAGAGCAGCAGCGATGATAAAGGAAGGATGAATGAAGTACTAATGAGCACTCAGGCAGAGGATGGATGCGGGGGTGTGGGCGGAAAGGCTCGCCCTGTGGAGGCATGTGTTGCCAGGCTAGGTCCACATGCCGGACACTGCCGGCACGGCGGCGCAGGCGCGCTTTCGTCCAGTTGCTCGTCCCGCATCGGCCGGCGTCGTCGGGTGAAGTCTCGTCCCTTCTCGTGCCGTTTCGTGCCGTTTCGTGCCGTCCCGTTCAGAGTCGTCGTCGTCCCGCTTGACCGAGCCTCCTGTCGTCGATGGGCGTTGGGCCCTGGACGTCGTCGCTCGGGTGCGGCAGCGGCAGATTTTACTGGGGTGATGTGGCCGTCTGCTCCAGACCACTGGTTGCTGCTGAATCCGAAGTTGCGCTCCAAATCCATTCCAGGCGAATTGAAGTGAAGGGAGACTCGGGCTCTTTCTGCTTGTGAACGTTTTGTGTGTGTCTCTACCTGTGGCCGGGGTTGGCCACATTTTCATCGTCCGCCTGCTGCGCCTCCTCGACCGCCTCTGCCTTCGTGGTGTCTCATTCGCTTTGTTGATTCCTTCTCCCTCCTTCTCTCAGTCCCTCTCTCTCTCTGTCTCTGTCGCTGTTTCCGTTGGTTTGTGTGCCCCTCACCAGAAATCCTTCTTGCAGCAATTCGGGCTTCCTTCCGCTTTCCGCACTTTCCTCTTGCGGCGCCTTGCAAGTTCTTCGRCTTCCGTTCCGCTGTAGCCGTCTCTACCCAACTTCTAACGGAATTAGGGCGGATGGTTTCGGCGCTTCCGTCCGTTCTTAACGGGTGTCTTCTACTTGCGTTTGATGTCGTGGCGCCCTGTGTTCTTCGTCCATTCTTTGCGAAATGGTGACCTCTTATCTGTTACCGTCGTTGTGCAGAGCAGAATTAGGGATAGTTGAACCCAGGTTTTGAGGATCTTGAGGGGCTAAGGAGTCTGTTTGCCCTCCCGTGTAACCGCTTTGAGAAAGTCGTCGCATCTGGAAATGATGGAGCGTTTATGCTCAGCTGAAACGTCGGGGCAGGATTGCGCGTTGGTACGTTTTGCTGTTTTTCCCGGACCCTTGGAGTGCCTACAGTTGGAGAAAATGCCTACTGGCAATTAATACTTAGGTTAAGTTCACAAGCGAAGCAGGCGCAGGAACATGCTCCTGGCATTGCAATTCGACCTGATTAGGTTTGCTTGAAATGGCGACCTCCGTCGCACTTCCTCAACCTTTTCAGCCGGTCCCGACGTCATTAATCACCGCAATCGGAATGGGCATGTCATGTGTGCCGCTGGCTTCTCCCATCATAGAGTTTGTCTTTTTCCACAAAGCCATCCGCGTGGAGATGGATAGGCTACATCAGGATGCGCTAGCGGTCGAGAATGGCACAGAGAAGGATATTCAGTTTTTCGTTGATCGATACGTATTTCTGCGCACTGTCTACAAACATTACTACAGCGCAGAAGATGAGGTTAGTTTGAACTTCCTGACTTGATTTGCGTACCTCAGAGTATTTCGATTAATCGATTGTCGCATGTAATGCGTAGAATGTAGAGGTTTAGGCACGAGGCCTGCCCCGCAAGAATCTTGCTATCCAGCGGAAACATGATTTTTGATGATCTGTCTCAGCTGCCCTAAGTCCTGATGTTCTTTCAGCGATGATTCGTCGGCCTAATCTGCTCAGTAGTTGAAGTTCAGGAGAAATTCAATYACTTAATCTCCTCCATTTGCCACCTCTTCTGGCCACTCGTGAACTGCAGGGAATTTTTTTAAGGTGGTCAGTCGATAATAGTTTCGTTTACTCTGAACTTAGTGTGATAATGCGTTCTCATCAAGGAGCTGGGGTATTCTGTGCATTACAGGTGATACTACCGGCTCTCGATTCTCGTGTCAAGAATGTAGCGCATTCCTACTCGCTGGAGCACAAAGTGGAGAGCGATTTGTTTGACCAGATAGCACGCCTTTTAAGTGCTGCTTTGGCTGATAAAGGAAAAGTTTCCTCTACTTTTCACTCGGATCTTGTTTGCTGCACCCAGGCCTTGCATACCACTCTCTGCCAGCATTTAGCAAAGGAGGAGGAACAGGTGCAAATTATTACCCATCTACACAAGATAGGCCATGTTTAGCCATTGCGTTGTCTATGGTATCGAGCATGGACACAAGATGGCTGAATGTTCTTTGCAGAAGTACGAATGATACCTCGATTACAAATGCAACGTAATGCTGGCAGAAATTAAACATTAATACTGAAAGTCAGCAGTGCTAAAGTTTGCTTTATAGCATCAATGCTAGATGTGAAGATTGGCGTGGTATAAACTCAAATTTTTTGCAATTTGATTGTTTGCTTATTGCCGCCCTATCGGGCATGCGATGCTGTCTTGTAGGTGCAGCTCACTTTTCTTCATCATGTGCAGATATTTCCTCTTCTCATGGAGCATTTCACCTACAAAGAGCAGGCTGGGTTGGTCTGGCAATTTATCTGCAGTATTCCTGTGAACCTTCTGGAGAAACTCCTGCCGTGGCTTGCATTTTCTCTTTCAGAGGAGGAGCGTCAACAGATGGTGACTCTCATGTGTGAAGTTGTTCCACCAGAGGAGTTGCTTCAGCAGGTTGGATAAGGAAGTCTTTTCTCTGCGTCCAAGTATCGGCAGACGCTCTATTCACACGCTACGTGTTTTTCTTGCTAGAGAAATTAGGGACACCCCAGGTGTTGGAAATTTTGAGTTYGTCGTGTTGATTTGTCGACTTTCGTTCTAGATCTGCCCTCTGATTTGTTGAGTTCAAGTACGCTAGCATCTCTTGTGTCCTGGTCATAACTAGAAGTTAGATGTTTTCAACTTCAATTTAATTGAGTTATTGTGGTCTTTGGTGCAGGTGGTACTTGCATGGCTGAGAGGCGGAAATAGAGCTGTAGATCCTTACGATGGTCCGAAGGTCAACACAGATGCAGAATCAGCTGCTTGGGCGGCCATCGACTCAAGAGTGGCAGGAGACTTAGCAATGACATGGGCTCTAGAGAGAGAGAGTTCTGAGAGCAAAGAGGATTTGCAAGCTAAATTACTGAAAAATGGATCATTAGTATCTCCTCTGAAAGAGCTTCTTTAYTGGCATAACGCAATTCGCAAAGAGCTGCAAGAAATTGCTGAACAAGCTCGTCAAATTCAACCCATGGGAGCTTTCTCTCCAGCTAATTTGACAGCTTTTATTGAGCGGTCACAATTTTTAGCCGATGTGTGCAATTTTCAGAGGTGAGTATTGATTCAGATTTATAAATTGGAATTTTGTTTATGTTGGTGAATTATACATCTTTAAAAAAAGATTCTTTTTTCAACGAAGTATGACATAAATAGCTACAATTTTCCAGACGTGACGAGTTTCAACTTGTTTTCACGGATGCGGTTCTTTTTTGTGAAGCTGCATGGGTTGATCCTGACTAAATACTGATGCATTTGAATAATTTGGCAGTTCGGCGGAGGACAAGCTATTGTGTCCTACTTTACACCAAAAAGTGCAGGAGCGAGTGACGTATCTCATGGACCATGCTGAGAAAGATCGACGATTTGAGGATGTGCTTCGATTGCTTGAGGGTGTGCAGGCAGCTGTGAATAATAGTACAACAATCACTCAATTGCACAGTGAGCTTTGTGAGAAAGCAGAACTTATCGTGGAGTCAATTCAGCAACATCTATTGGAGGAGGAAGAGGTCCTAGTTTGTCACACAAATTATTTCCATTTTTCTTCATATTCCTGYAAACGGTTGTACTCTTCTGTAGATATCACAGTGGATTTTGATATATATAAGCTTTAGGTTTTATTCAGGTTCTCATCAAAAGTAAGAGATGTTGTATGATGTCTAGTTTGTACAGTTAATGTTTTGGGTGAAGTGAAAATGGAAGGCTCAATAGTTATTGATTCCAGCAAAGGGATTTAGGGGCGCAGGACATTAAAAACACTGCGCTCTATTTTACTCGATTACTGAGCTTCTTCTTGTTATCTCTTTCCAGGTACTCCATTTCACGCAATCACATTGTAGTATTGAGGAACAACGTGCTTTACTTTACCAAAGCCTAAGGGTGATGCCCTTGAAGTTATTAGAGCGAGTTCTCCCGTGGATGGTTGCCATCCTTAGCGAGGATGAAACAAAAGAGATGCTTCGGAATTTGCGTCTAGCAGGTACTGAACCATTTTTCTCTTGCGGCTTACGAGATTGACTTGGGTCAGGTAAGATCAACATTTCATGTTGACATTGTTGGTTCTGATTGTGCAGCTCCTGTCGAAGACATAGCTCTGGTGACCCTTTTTTCTGGCTGGGCATGCAAAGGGCATCCTCAAAATCTCTCAAGTACAGGAAGCATCCGCTGTCTCTCTTCAACACAGGTTGATGGATGTCCTGTYATGAGAATGAAACTCAGTGCWGGGAGTGAAACCGGAAACATGCAAACCGGCGTTTACCTCCGGCCGCAAGTTTTGAAGCAAAGTTCAGTAGACGTGGGTACTGTACATGGGCCAGATGACTCTCTAGAAACTCTCGATACGAGAGCATCAAAGCGTCCTCGAGGGGGTGAAGTTGAGGACAGAAATAGGGATTATCGAACTGAATTCACCAAGAGCGAGAATCGTTGTGGAGGTGCTTCTGCATGTTGTGCCCCTGGTCTAGGGTGTGGAAGTATCACTGCCCGTCCTTCAGGGCCAGTTTTAATGCCGTATACAGCAGGTTCGGCTAGTAGTTCTTTGAACTCCGGGATCTTCGGATGGGGCAACGATGCAGGTCCTACTTCTGATCCAGGACCAAAGCCAATTGACCATATTTTTCAATTCCACAAGGCTATTAGGAAGGACCTCGAGTATTTGGATATCGAGTCTGCAAAACTCGCTGATTGTGATGAGGATTTTCTCAGGCAGTTTCAGGGAAGGTTTCAYTTTCTATGGGGTCTATATAGAGCGCACAGCAATGCTGAGGATGATATCGTCTTTCCGGCACTTGAAGCTAAGGAAGCTCTGCATAATGTAAGCCATTCATATACAATAGATCACAAGCAAGAGGAGCAACTATTTAAAGATATTTCGGAGGTGAGTTCGATTCTCTTAGGGTTTCCATATATGCTTAAAATTCTCTGGCTTTTTCAGATTGCTTTCTATCCTGGGGATGAATCAATATTTTTTTTTGAATATTTTTGTTCCTCTTCAGCTGATATTTTCTTCTTCTCGTTAAAGGTACTGCTGGAATTATCTACTCTGCTTGCGCGTATACATACTTATGCCATATCAGTCACCACATCAGACGTGGTAAATGTTGAGGATGAGGTTAGACAAGCACATACAGAGAAAGAACCATTCGAAGGTGAAACGATTCAGCGAAGAAATCTGKCTGGCAAGCTGCAAAGAATGTGCAAATCCATCAGAGTTAGTCTTGATCATCACGTTTTGAGGGAGGAGGAAGAGCTGTGGCCTCTTTTTGGTGTTCATTTCAGTGTTGAGGAGCAGGATCAAATTGTAGGACGCATTATTGGAACTACTGGTGCCGAAGTGCTGCAGGTAGCAGAACACTTATTTTACATAGGATTTGTGACTCGACTCCTTTTCCTTCTGCACAAATTGCATTTACATTCAGTAAATTTTACACTACTTCGAGAGGAGCGTTGACCCCTAYTGTAGTGAACTTCTGGGTCTTTAATCAACATGCAATTTGTTTTTATTTGCAGTCAATGCTGCCTTGGGTCACAACGGCACTCTCTGAAGACGAACAGAACATTATGATGGATACGTTGAGACAGGCTACTCGAAATACTATGTTTGACAAATGGCTGCGGGCTTGGTGGAAGAATAATCCATCCTGTACTGACACTTCGAAGGCAGCTGAAACGCATCCTGTTCCTCCTGTGGGCACAACTGAATCATTGCAGATGGTTGTTGATTACCTGTCCAAAGGCCTTGATACTACAGGAGAGGCAACCATGGATGAAAAACTCCAAACGGTTGAAGCTTCTGGTCATAAAAATATCATCGATTCGGGTATGAGACATCTTTTATATTTTAGTTAAATATTTTGGTTGTGGCAGGGGACTGGCACTGGTGGTGGTTGTTGACTGGTGTTGTTTTTTCAGTTGGTAAATTCAAAACAAGGTAGGAGGTCGTCTTGAGTCACTTAGATTGGCAATTTAACTGCGACGGTTAACCACTTCTTTGCTGTAATCTCTTCTTACAGATGCTCTGGATCCAAGCACTTACTGTGCCGATGATGAAGATAGACATGTCGTGAATATGGACAAACCAACCYCAGATCACGTGAAAAGAAATGCGATTTTCAAACCAGGATGGCGTGATATATTCAGGATGAATCAAAAAGAATTGGAGGCAGCAATTCGGAAAGTTTCTAGTGACAGTTCCCTTGACCCACGACGGAAGGCTTATCTCATGCAAAATCTCATGACTAGGTATTTTTTTGTGCTGAAAACTTTGTTAATGAATATCGTTCTTCTTTTTAGTACGTTCAATTAGTGATGCTTGTGACGTGAAAGTCTCTACTTTTGTTAACCAATGGTTTGTAACTGGATTGCATTGCACAGTCGATGGATAGCTGCACAGCAGGATGCTTCAAGTGAGGTATCAAATCAGGAAGGGGAAGATTCTTCTGATATTCCTGGTCGGAGGAGGTCTTATCAGGATGAAGAAAAAATGGTATATGGTTGTGAACATTACAAACGAAAYTGCAAAGTGAGAGCTGCCTGTTGTGGCAGCCTTTTTCCTTGCCGTTTTTGTCATGACAAAGTCAGTGATCACTCTATGGATAGGTAAATCTTGACCCATCAATCGTACATAATTTTATTAGCTGTTCAATCTTCTCTCTGATTTTCATTCATTGAGGCTTTCAAGTTTGCATACAGCCATGATCCTTCTCGCTGAGTTGTAGGAAGAGGACGAATCTTTGAAACATCTTTACAGACTGCGCTATACTGTATACTAAGTTGACGGTTTCTTGCAGGCATGCAACGAAGGAGATGATGTGTATGCAGTGCTTAGAGGTGCAGCCTGTGGCTGCTGTCTGTAGCACTCCGTCATGCAACGGCTTCTCCATGGGTCGTTACTTTTGTAATATCTGCAAGTTCTTTGACAATGACAACAGGTCCGTGTACTGCATATTTAGTATTGTCCTTGATGCTGTCATAACTGTAGTAGAAATTTTTATTTTAGCCGCCCTTTCTTTCGGTGATAATTTTGCTAGGGGGTCATGCGGAGACTACAAGAGAWCTTCACGTTCAAAGTCACTGACGAGTCACCGATGAACCTGCAATGTAGGGATATATACCACTGTCCGTCTTGCAACCTTTGCCGTGTTGGCAAGGGTTTAGGCATCGATTTYTTTCATTGCATGACGTGCAACTCTTGCATGGCCATGCAACTCAAAGAACATAAATGCATGGAAAAAGGCCTGGAATCAAACTGCCCCATCTGCAATGACTTCTTGTTTACCTCCAATACACCTGTCAAAGAGCTTCCTTGTGGTCATTTCATGCATTCTGCTTGCTTCAAGGTATGTTTTAACTCTTTGACTTCGAATTGTTTTACAAATTAACAGCAGTGCATTTGGTTGCAAGTCAATGTGTAATAATCACCTTTATAATGGGTTGCTATAGGAGSTCTTATTTTCGTGTGTGTGTTGGTTTTGTATTTATCCATCAGTTCAGAAGCAGTGTGATATGTTACCAACTGTCTTCTGGCGTGTATCATCATCCATTGTAAGCAAGACTTCATCGTATTGTGCAGGCCTATACGTGCAGTCATTACACTTGTCCTATCTGCAGCAAGTCGCTTGGGGATATGGTGGTAAGTAGATTTTGCAGAACTGATCCATTCGAAGATCTGAGATCTCGTCTTTGTAATTAATATTTTATATGACGCCTCGAGTGACCATGAAATACTGCTCCTTTTGAAGGACGTTCAGTATTTAATATTTTTTCCAAGTTTACTGCAATTTTCCATCTTTTTATGAAGCCATTGAGATGTTCCATAGCTGTCATTGTACCAATCATCTTATTACATTTGTTGCATCGTGTAGGTTTATTTTGGTATGCTTGACGCCTTGTTGGCTGCTGAGCAGCTCCCTGATGAGTACAGGAACAGAGATCAGGTAATTATTCTGCCCACGAACCTAGAATAAGTTTAATATAGCTCCTGACAATCAAGATCTTCGCATAAATGCATGCATGCATCACTAATATTGACTTTTAAATTTACGGTAGACAGAATTTCCCACAGTAGAGATTTTGAAACACCTTGCATTTTCCAAGTACAATATTTCGCAATACTGCAATGTTTCATTGATAATTTTTACTCCGTATGTAGGAAATCTTGTGCAATGATTGCGAGCAAAAGGCTACTGCGCCTTTTCACTGGCTGTATCACAAATGTGGCAGTTGCGGCTCCTACAACACCCGTGCCATATAATGTACTCCCTTGATCTATACATAAACTTTTGGTTCATGATGTTSACGAAATCGTTCCATTTAGTATGTTTAGCGACATGAATTATTTCCTTTCTCATGCAAGACCTCTTGAATTTGCCGTGAATAGGATGTTCAATTGCAAGAGCGCGGCAGTTGAGATTGTCATGAATGAACTAACTGCTTTTATCGTAGATCMKTTGAGAAAGCAGTGAATGGACTTTCGTATTCCGCCGTCGGTTCGCAAGATGTTGCATCTCATATCAGTAAACCTGTTGAGAGGGCGCAGGTCCAAGACAGTGTATTGACTGTGTCGAACAACGGATACTGCAATAAAGCCTGCTACAAGGTTGTATCTTGCAGGTATATCTGTTCTTTGATATTCGATACTTCTCGCAAGATGTGTTAAGCACGAAGAGATATCTATACAGAAATTTTTCATCAGGAGTGAACTTGGTTGTGTCCTGACTGTCTCCTGATATGTTTCAGGTTGCTTTTTGTTGTTCAATGGAAATGAAGAGTCAATTTACTCTTCTGTGCAAAATCCGTTCATGAAAGGTCTCTGCTCCTTCAAGTAGTACATCGACTTCTGTCAATGCATGTAAAAACCAACATGCTAAAATAGGCCAGGGCTGTAGCTGTACCCAGGCTATTGTACATTTGTAGGACATCCCTAAATCCGATGGTTTGCATTGTGCACTTTATTTGGTTTAAGGAAAAGTCAATTTCAATTGTTTGCTTTAGTATGTTTATTCCTGGTGTCCAGGTACTTCAAACTACTAAAAAACCCTCGCACTCATTAGGGGAGTAGGGGACCGTTTTTTCTAATGGCAATCTCATAATGGGAAAAAAAGTGTAAATTCAACCAACAACAATTTGAATTTCATGGAATTTTGCCCCCATCTGAACCCCCTTGTCAATTTTTTTATCTAAATCGCATCTATGTTCTTTCAAATTGTAATGTTTTTATAAAAGACAATTCAAATGTGAAGGCCATATTTAAGTTTTACTCTTGCAAGTATGAGCCTCAAAGAATGATCAGTAGTGTACTTGCATTCCATAAGGTGCATAAATTGATTATTGCCCTCTACTGAGTTGCAAAGGTGCAAATTACYGGTAATCCTCGACAAGATAAGTGAATATGATTATATTCAGCATATACTGAATTTAATACTTTGTACCAAAATKATGGAGAATCCACATTACATTGGGGGTTTTTGCCTTTCTTTCATGTACCTTGTTGGCATCACATTGAGTCTCCCCTTGTCCACTTASCCATTCATGAAGCATTTATGGGTGTGGAATATTTCTTACCATCTAAAGCCAATGCATTGAGAGTGTGCTATCAAATGCTGAGCAAAAGACAACATTAACCTAAGAAAGCTTGTTTTTTGTTCTTATAATAGTCCTTGTTGATGAAAAAGAGACTTTAATTGAAAATCTATTTTTATAATTTTAAATTATCTTGTTATATCTTTTAAACAAGTGTGTTGGTTTTTARTCTCAATTTCATCAATTTTTCTTTAGAAGRCATTTGTTTATAGAAGTTTATAGAAGGTGTTTTGACAAAACATCATTAGTGCATTGCCTAAAAGTGAACTCGATAGCATGTAAGGGTTTTGATTTAGCAAGTGAGGTAGAATGAATTTAAAATAAAATTTTCCTCTTATGTTGAATTGTGTAGAAAACTCAAAATTATAATTACAGATTACCTTTTGTTTGTAAACAATTGAATTCATAAATTAAAAAATAAATAGACTTTATATCTATGTGACATACGTGTAGGTCTATTTTGGCAAGTTCATGCTAAAATAATTTATTTTTCTCACTTCAACAATTTGACATGCAAATAGGTGTTTTTTCTTTTTCGGCATTTTCTCCTAATTTTGGATTGATTATTTCTATTCATGTGTAAGTGCTTTATTTTTTCTGATTTTTCTCAAGAATAATTTTTTCAAATTTTTAGAAATAATTGTAAATAATTTTTTTTAATTTTGACATTTTCCAAATTTCTCAATTTATTTACGAAACTGACTTATACGTATAGAATTTTGTAAATGAGGTGATTTGTTATGTTTTCTTTGTTTGTTTGTTATAGTGACATCTTTGGAACCATGTGTCCCGTAAGGTAGGAGGTCCATAAAGCGCCCATCTACGGGCTGAAGCTCAATTTTGACAAGGTGAAACTACTTGAATTAATTTTCAATAAATTTTCATTGAAAGACAAGTGGAATTGGCATCTAACCCAAGTTGTTTCAGACTTTTTGGAGCTTTGTGGAATTAGTTATGAATTTCTGAAGTTGCAGAAAAGTGCATTTCAATGAGCTTTAAAATCGATCACCTCCTCAAATGTAGACTGCTTGTATATTGGAGAGTGCAAAATGTACCTCCAGAGCCTGATTGGTTTTAGAACGCACTCCATTTTAGGACCTCCTAACTTAGTTGCATTCTTTGTAGGATTAGAAAGCTCTCTATAAAATGGTGCATGAACTTTGTTTAGTGGTGTTTGGACCTATGCTTGTGAAAATAATGAATTTTTGAGTTATTTGTGAATTAAAAAAATTTTAAACTACTTTAACCTTTATATTGATTGTGGCAACAACACATGGCACACTAATATATACTTGAAATCTATTGTATTATTTGTGAATTTTCTAAGCAAAGATTTGAAAAAACTTTGGCCTATAACGTTCTAAAATATTATGCACACTTGAATAGGTAAATTTTAGATTTTTTTGGCATAATTGGTTTTGTTATGATTTTTCCTTCACTTTTTCTTCCAAAAATCATAACAATTTCAAATTCTCACAAATAAATCTGAAATTCTTATAACTTGTAGGTATTTGAAAGTATRCTATAGGACCCCTAGAAAGTAAAAATTGATTGCATAAAATGTACAKGTAGATCAAATTCGGCACATTGATGACGGAATATTTTAATTTTAGAATTCACATCTTAGATTTATTGGCTTTTGGCACTTTGCTCTTTCTACTTTGGACACTCCTAATTTGAGATTGCTTTCTTCCATGCATGCATAAATGTATTCATTTTTAAAAATTTCTTGAGAATAATTTTTGGATATTCAAAATTGGGAGGAATGAAATTTTTTCAAGATTTTCAAAAATAYGATTGCACAATTTTTAAAATTTTAGGCATCTTCCAAATTTTTGTTAATTATTAGAGAACTGACCTACATRTAGGATAGTTGCAAAATGGGAGAATACAGAGAGAAAATTGTGCTCCYATTCATGTGTTCTTTGTGCATAGGGCACACAATCAATGAAGCTCCTGACCAAAATCACTCTAAAACAAGGGTGTGTTGAAGCCTTTAACGACCGATGTAGATTGACATTTAAAGTCCAAAAATTAGTGAGCTCAAGATCCCTTATGTCGTTGACAATTAAGTTAATGGGAGGTACCAAAGGGAGYCCTACATCTACGTTTTGAGTTGTTATTTTGTCCAACATTGCAAATGTTCTCAATGACATGTGTAATGGGGAACAACTTAGGGCCGCTTTACACTTAGAGGCCGGGCCAATTTCATGTGTCAGAGGTCAAGAATCCTGACTTGTGATTGGCTAAAAGTCTGAAATCAGCCCCAAACCCTTTACACCTAGAGGCCGGGCCAATTTGGTGGTCAGAATATTTTAATCACAAAAGACATGATCTGACATGGCCCGAGCTCTCTGAATTGGGTGCACCAAAAATGGGAGGCCAATTCTTGGCTTGGGGGCCAATGTCAGATTTCAATTAAAAAAAATTCTCGGAATGATTATTATTTTTTTCAGTGAATCTCAATCGTTGGATTTAGTGCAATTGGCCTCAAGGGGAATTGGCTTGGCCTCTAGGTGTAAAGCAGCCCTGAAATTTCAACCCCTCCTTCCTTTTTTCCTATGTTTTTTTGAATCGGCCTGGCTTCATGGCCTCAATTTTAGGGATCCATTCATGTCGACACTCTTACATCATGAAATAAGGTTTCTCATATTAATAATATTCATAAGTAAACAAGATGACAAGTGAGAGGGAAGGCCTCCTCTCACTTGCTATAAGGAAGACGCCATAACCGTTCTAACTACCTCCTTGCTAAGCACTAGTAAGTCCAGACGAGTGTCTACTCGTAACATTATCCCCCCCCATAAGGTCTAAGGGCGCGGGCCCTCCTCCTAAGCGGGGTTGATCCTACCGCATTCGGGTGCCAGCGATGAAAATCCCGAACCCCGTTAGCCGCATTCTGCAGATTCTCCACTAGTTCCCAAGAGTTTTCCTCGGGTCCATATCCTTCCCAACTGATTAAATACTGTAGCTTCCGCCACCGGCTGTGCACCCGAGAGTCCAAGACAGCATGGACCTCTCACTGAACATCCCCGTCGGCCATAATAATCGGCGGAGGAGGTTGTCGACGCCGCCCCTTGATGGTGTCCTCGTGATGCCGTTGTAGAAGATTAACGTGAAACACATCATGAATTCGGAGGGTCTTGGGGAGTTTAAGCTTGTAAACCAAGTCGGAAAGCCTGGCAATAATTGGAAATGGGCCGAGGAATCGTGATGCCAATTTCTTGGAAGGAGCTATAGTTGGAATATTCTCATGTCGTAGGAATACCTTTTCACCAACTTGGAATGTGGGTTGAACTTGTACTCCTTGGTTGTAATAGCGTTGGGCTCGCACACCTGCAAGGTCAATCATAGTCTTCACCTTGTTGTGTACCTCTTGAAGGTGCCTTGTGTGGTCCTCTGCTGCCGAAACGGTGGTCGAGGTCGGAGTAGTGAAAGATAATACATGATGATATCCTTATGTTGCATAAAACGGGGAGAAGCTGGTCGATGAATGAGTGGAGTTATTATATGCAAATTCCACTAACGGAAGCAAGTCGGCCCAGTCATCCTGACGTCGAGTAGTGAAAATATGCAAATATTGTTCCAAAATCTGGTTTATTCTTTCTGATTGCCCGTTGGATTGAGGATGGAACGCCGTAGTTGTAGAAGGATTTAGACATAGTAGTTGACATAAGCGGCGCATGAACTTTGAGACAAAAACAGTCCCTCGGTCAGAAATAATGTCTTGGGGAGTACCATGAAGTTTCCATATGTGTTGTAAATATAGTGACGCCGTGCCATTAGCACCAATGGTTTCTGTTGTAGGAATAAAGTGAGCCAGCTTGGTATTTTTGTCCACCGCCACTAATATGGAATTATAACCACTACTCATAGGAAGTTTAACAATAAAATCCACTGTTACTTTTTTCCAAAGAGCGTCGACGGCGGGAATAGGTTGCAAAAGCCCGTAGCGAGCATGGAGGGTGGGCTTGGAACATTGGCAAGTGTTACAGCCATCGACGTAGCGGTGAACGTAACGGCACAATGTTGGCCAATAAAAATCCCGAGACACCAGCTCGAGGGTCTTTGCACGTCCTTGGTGGCCTGCAGCAGGGGCGTCGTGGCGAGAGCGCAAAATTTGACGGCGGAGTTCCTCATGGTCGGGAACAAAAACCGCCCCTTCAAAACGGAGAAGGCCGTCCTCCCATGTGTAAGCTTGAAATCGACGGCGAATGTCCGCAGGTGCTGTTTCTGGGTTGCTTTCAAAGAATGCCAATATTGGCCTAAGCTTGGAGTCCTCTCTCAGGCTTGCCTTTATCTGAGTAAAGATGCGCGCCTCAGTCCACACCGGCTCAAGTCTTTCCAAATAAGCTAGGCGCAGGAAAGGCCGAGGCTCTTCATCTGTCCCATCCGTGACATCTACGCGTCAAGATAATACATCTCCCCTTCCATTCAAAGATCCTGGCCGGTGGTGAATGGCCAAATCAAAGGCCGAAAGCATCTCAGACCAACAAGCTTGACGCTTGTTGAGGTGTTTCATAAATAGAAATTGTTCTAAGTTTTTATGATCGGAAATGACACGAACCTGGTGGGGGGGAGCCCTCTAGGTAAACGCGCTAATCTTGGAATGCTAGCACAATGCTCAAGAGTTCCTTGTCGTAAATGTCATAGTTTTTTTTGGCTGGGTTCATCTTAGAGCTACGATATGCACATGGATGAAGATGTCCATCGTCACCCTTTTGAGACAGGATGCCCCCAGTGGCTGTGCCGGAAGCGTTTGTTTCTACTACAAATGGTTGCTCGAAGTTGGGGTGGATTAATACCGGGGCCTTGAGGAACCGGGACCGAAGATCTGTGAAAGCAGCATCGGCTGTAGGGGTCCACTGAAAGCGCTGGCCTTTTTGTGTTAAGTTTGTCAGGGAAACTGCAACGTGTGAATAGTCCACTATAAAGCATCTATAAAAATTTGAAAAACCAAGAAACGCTTGGAGTTCTTTCACTGTTATTAACGCGTTAAGGTAGCTCACGGGAACACTGATAACACCGTACGGGTTGATCGTGAATTTTGCAGGATGCTCACTGTCCTCCAACGCTTGTGACGTTGTCTCAGTTAAAGTCGTGGCAACATTATCAAACGCTTCTATTAATTGCAATTGACTCTCAACCTCGATTCTATCTGTTTCTTCTATAATGAGATCAAGCTCCTCATCGCTATCACGCTGCACCTGGTGAGATGAAGTAAAGCAGATTTTCAAATAACATAACTTAAATGGTTGTTGATTGGACTTATCTCATCGCCTTATCGACTTCTCGGTTGCTTCCACTGAGAACCAAAAATCAGAACCAAATTTCAGTATATAAGGTCCTCGTAATCACATATATAATGACGGTAAAAGTTTACAAATGCAAGGAATGCCTGGACGTCGTGGATTGAAGCTGGAATTGGGCACTCTTGAACGAAACTGCGCCGTGCCATAATTTCAACATCACATTGATATATCACTTCGATACTTAAAATTCTGACGTTGATAACTCCGACATTTGCTGCCGATCTTCGTCAATACTACTGCGACAGAATCACGATAACATTCACATAAATTCCAATATAAGCCTGTTCGCAGTTCATGAAATTCATGCTCACCGTCGCAGGTGGATCATGTTTGCATGGAAGTTGAATTCTCAACTTCATCTCATGCTCATGGGATCCTCTCATAAGTACCATCACTAGCTCCTTCCGCCCTTCAGTCCAATAAGCATTATTCCTAAGAGCGTGAACATTCAGGACTTGTCAGAATGTTAGGGATCCATTCATGTCGACACTCTTACATCATGAACCAAGGTTTCTCATATTAATAATATTCATAAGTAAACAAGATGACAAGTGAGAGGAAAGGCCTCCTGTCACTTGCTATAAGGAAGATGCCATAACCGTTCTAACTACCTCCTTGCTAAGCACTAGTAAGTCCAAACGAGTGTCTACTCGTAATACTCAAGGCCTTTACATTCAGGAGAATTGGCCCCTATTATAATCATATTTTAATGCGTAGTTGGGGCCGGCCTTTAGCCCAAAAGGGGCTGAAATTTTTTGCAGTTGGCTTGGAGAGGAATTGGCCCGGCCTCTAGGTGTAAAGCGGCCCTTAGGTGTCTACATGGCCTTGTCTAGCTTCTCACTACGATTTTGAAAAGCTTCTGATTAGGATTTTTTTGGTTTTTATTGAAGTGCTTAGGTRGCAACATATAAAAAAATGATAAGCCAAATATTTTAGTATTCACCACAACTGATCAATTGCTCACCTCTTTGTGCACAGAAAGAGAGCACCCTATTCTCCCCAAATGGGGGTGATCTAAATGGGTTGGCTCCCATACGCTTCTGCTCCCCATTTATTTTTGGTGCTCTTAACCCTTAAACGCCCCGGGTGACGTTTTGTGTCCTTTGGATGACAGAGAATCGTGTAGGACATAATTACAACTTTTTCAACCTCGTTACTAGGAGTGGAAAGGGAAGATCTTTTTTAGTACTTTGACTTCCAATGAGTATATTTGTCTTTTCAAAGTAGACGATGTCACACGGTATAAAAAATGCATGATTTCTACTGCCACCGCTCCGTCCTTAAGGGTTAAGCATTTCAATGCCTAACTTACTATAAGGTAGACTGCTCTTAAAGTGGTCATTTAAGAGCTGATTGCGTTTTAGGGAAGCTAAACTCCTCGAAACAACTTTCAGTAAATTTTCATAGGAAGGAAAAAGGAATTGGCATCTAACCCAAGTTGTTTCATATTTTTTGGACCTTCAAGGAATTAGTTACAAATTTTTGAAGTTGTAATGCAGTGGTCTCTAAAAATGACCACCTCCTGAAATGTACATGACTGGTACATTGAAGACAGCAAAATGTACCTCTGTATCATGATTGTTTTTAGAGCATGTACGCTTTAAGGGCAGACTATGTTAGATAAAAGAAGCCCYGCCTGCCTGCTTCTGTTGTTCCGGCCGTCCTCCAACTGAAGATTGGGTTCCGCCAKTGACATGGCACGGATGGCAGCCAGGCGCGAGCACCAATGACGGAAGTTCCGATTGACGGGACTTTTGCAAATGAGATGCACTCCAGTAATTGAACTTACTATAAGTAACTTTTTACAAGCGAGCGAGGAAGAAATTGAGTTAGTGTGGCCTTCGTTGGCAAAGCTGCGTGGGGGGCCGCCCGCGAGCTTGAGGCGCCAAGCAGACGGCCAGGCTCCCCAAGCACGGCAGCTTCGCGTCGGAGAAGAAGGTCGATCCGCACGAAACGAAGAGGGAGCGGCCGAGAGTGAGGCAACGCTATTGTAGGAACTGACTGATGAGTTGGTGAACTTGTCTTGAACGAATTACGCTTGCCACGCTCACCACGGTACTTCCACTGGACGTTGTCACCYCTGCTTGCTGCTCATTCAGTTCACTTCGGGCTACTCGCTCGGAAGGATTGATTGCACTCACTACAGTACTGATTGATTGCACCCACCGAGGTAGGCTGCTCACTCGGCGTCTCGACGTGATTCCGCCAATCCGTGAGTGGTGCGTTCCCATGGCCTCGCTGACGCTTGCGAGGACGCTCACCGCTGCGGCAGCTGCGGCCCCGTCTCTGCCCGCCCTGGCCACGCCCTTGCTGCCCCCCCGGCCCGGCCCGCGAGCTTCCCTCACTCGTCGTCCCGTCCCCGCCTCGCTTCGTCTGTCACCGTCCGTCTCCTCTTGGCGCCCTCGTCGCCGTGACCTCCCCGCTCGGGCTCAGCTCAAAGATCAGACTCCGGGATCCTCTTCGGCCGCGACTCCGCAATACCAAGGTGTTTACGGGCCCTGGGCGGTGGACTCGGCCGACGTTCGCGAGGTACGGCCCTTCGCCCTTCAAGTGCCAATTGCCACGCTAAATAGCTCTTCCRTTTGCTTCGGCTCTTCCTATCCCCAGCCGTGCCCATATTCCGTGGCGTGATTGCAGGTCGTGCTGTACCGCGCAGGTTTGGTGACCGCGGCCACAACATTCATTGCAGGTATCTCACATTTCCCCGCCCACTTCTCAACCGATTGATTGTATCCGCTGTGGAAAGAAAACGGAAGGAATGGCTTAGGGTTGCCAACCCTTTATGAATTATGCAGTTGGGCAGTGGCCCTGCCTTGTCCGCGAGCACCTCATACTAGTTTGTCGATAAGAATAATGCGTCCGATGGCAGGCTTGGTAACTTCTTTCCGACCAACAGGTCTCTGGCCTGTTCGGCGGGTTTAAGTAGCTGGTACGGATGTTTTTACGACCCAAGTTTCCGACTTTTTATGACAAACAGATGAAGTGTTCTTCGCTGATTCTGGTGACGCACTAGTTTTCCCCCTTTGAATCATATTTCACAATATGATCGATTGCATTAGTCATTTTACAAACATAAASCCTTAGTCCTTCAAGGGTTAATGGCAAGGGACAATTGTCACGAACACGAATGTTCTTTGGCATTGCCCTTGACGACAGCAACGAACACTGGCCATTTGTAGCCTCCTTGCGGCTCCAGTCACAAGGGTATCATATCTTTGCGGGATGCATGCATGCATGTCGATGGACCCCTGATAAACTACGATGTGGATGTGCAGCGGCGTCGACGGCGCTGCTTCCCGATGACAACGTGGCGAAGAGCGTGATTCAAAGCGTATACGATCCATTGTACGTGGTGGGGGCGGGAGGTCTCGGAGTATCTTTGTTGCTGATTCACATTTACGTGACACCCCTCAAGCGAGCGCTGCAAGTGTTCTGGGCTGTGGGCGTGTTGGGCTCGCTGGGAGTAGCCGTCAACTTCGCTGCCCCCGAGCAACAAGGCTTGGTGAACTTTGTTATCTCTCATCCTGCCGCCATCTGGGCTGTTGGCCCCCTGTTTGCCTCCTTGACTGGCCTTGTTTTCAAAGAAGGCGAGTATTACTCCTCCGCCCTTTCTTTTATCCTTTCCTCCTTTTTCATTTGATTCTTTGCTGCCGACCATCTTCGTGCCGACCATCTTCGTGCATGCCCTGCACCCGATGCTCCTGTCGTGCACTCTTTCCTAGGGTCTTATATATGCCACGCAAACTGCAGGGCTTTGTTATGGCAAGCCAGAAGCTGCTGCTCTTTTCTTCGTCATTCCGGCATTGCTGCTCGGTCGCCTTGTAAGATCCCTGAACGCCTTTCACTTAACTCTGTCCGCAACAGTTATATTCTTAGACTAAAATCCTACCACTTTGGAAGAAGCAATTGGGGGCTGACTGACTCATTGCCATGTCATGTTCGGTCTCTGCAACCGTGGTGTTGCTTTTGGTGCTGACGATAGCCGAGTGCAACTCTGTGATGCTTTGATTCTGACGAGAGGGGTGCTTACCAATCCATTTGGGACAATGTTTAGAAACCAATGCTAAGTACCAAATATAAAATACTATGTATATATTTGAATATGGATAGTAAAATTAAGTGAGAGCAAATGAGTTGGATTGGAGTAATGGAATGTGCAATAAAAACTTGAAATATCCTTCTCAATCARATCAAATTTACTAGTCAAATCATTAGTACTATCATATGCTTGTTCAAAGGATGACTTAATACCTAGACCAATTGTTTGTCCTAGAGACGATTGGAATTCTTGCAGGTGATTTAAAAAAAAATTAACAAATATTTTTAACACAAGATGGAGGTATTCACCCCTTTTGTGAAAATATAAAAAAATTCCTATTAGACGCCCGATTAAAAAGTTATGTAGTTTGGAAAAATCAAAGTTGTTTGGGTAGTTTAGGCATCTTTTGCTAAATTCTTCATCTACTTCCAAAATTTGGCAAATACGTAAGTAACATGATATATGATAAAAAAAAATTTAGTGCAATAAACTCATTCAAACACAACATTTATATAATCAAGTAATGGTCCTCCATATATTTGAAAGGTGTTATGCATTGGTAGATGCMTGGAAAGACTTATCAAATAATTCAAAGGTTGGGATTTGTTGAGAAGCTATATAAGATAATTTTATTCACTATAAATGGTGCCTTTTCAAAAATGCAAAAGGCCCCCTATTTAATTGGTAAACAATATTATGAAGAGGAGTCAAAACTCTATTAAACCCTTAAAAGACCAAACGCTGTTGTTTTTGGCAATATAATGATGTTAGGCAACTCACAACATATGGAAATTTTTATTTTTTATTTTTAAATTTCCAAACACCATATGCCAAAGAGTAGCTTTTAAGACGCAACAATTTTTATAAAATTTGACTACATGGTTAAAAAACTATTGCCAGCATGATATGTAATTTTCATTATCTTTGGGCAATCTGAAATTTTTCTAGAGAAATCACTTTCTTTAAACTTTGAAATTGAATATGTGTGTGTGTTTGTGTGTGTGTGGATTTTCTAATCTAAAATAAACTTTGAAGTCCTATATTTAACTCAATTTTCAATATTTTAGAATAAAATAAAACCATGGGATGTATATTGTTTATTACAACATCCTCAATTTGGTATGTAAAGAAGCACATCAATGGTAAGTTTTGTGTGGCTCCTAAGCTAGCAATGGAAACTTGTTCCAATGTTAACAACACTTTCCATGCTATTTTTCCAAGCCAACACTTTTTAACTCATGTACGGCAAAAATTGGTCTTTGGTTATGTCAACCAAGCACCTTGTCACTCCTTGGTTAATAGATAGTATGATGGTATAGTAGAAACTTTGTAAACCAACAATTCCAAGATCATTTGACAACCGTTATAGAGGTTTGTTTGTTATAGAGGGTCATTTTCAGTCATATCCTTTGTAATGGGGACAAGTCCAGGACCATCTAACATGATGCCATGCAAAGGCTTTTGGACTTATAGAAGGCCAATTTACAAACATGATTGCCGTGCAAAGGCTTTTGGGCTCATAGAAGGCCAATTTACAAAAGTGCTTTCGGACAACAATGGATCAAAGGGCGTGAAAGGGAAGGAACTTTGATTGTGAAATCACATGTTTCACCTCCCACCGCGTCAACTAGTCCCGCATTGTTGCCGAGTTGTTTAGGGTTTCAAATACCGTTATCAATTTGAGGTGGATGAAGAGACACAGTGAAAAAAAGGGGACGTGAAAGCAAACAACATATACCGTTGCAGTCCCTAGTACCGGGGTTGCAATGCCGACTTACCGGCTGACGGTACCACTGAGGGCGCTGTTAGAGCGTTCCCGGGATTTGCCCCTCAAAATACAAAAATGCAGGGGGGCAGATCTTGCAGGCCGGGCCTGAGCGTAAAGTTACTGATTTCTCTCTCTGCCCCCGAGTCACCGAGTGCCGCATGCTCGACCTTTCTTCTCGTCGGTCGTGGTCTGTGTTGTGCATATCGCAATCAAACTGTCAAGGTCCCTGCTTGTCAACAGAGGGAGGGAGTGCGTTCATTGTTGTGGAGAGCTTGTAAAGTTGTTAATGGATTAGATTGACGACTCTCAAACTTGACACGACAGTACTGTTCACTTCTTCTTCTTCCTCTTCTTCCTCATCTTTCACAGTCTGCTGTGTGTGTTCTGTGTCTCTCGTCCACCATGGCCACCGTGCCCCGCCTCGACAAGTCACGTTTCTTGACGCGCCTGCCTCGCTGCGCTTTGCGAATTCCTAAGCAGCACTCGCACCGCGTCGCCTCCCTTCTGGCCAAGTAAGTGCCCCTAAACCCTGAACCCTAAACCCCTCCAGTCCTCAGTCCGTTGTCCTTGACAGGTCTCGCTCTTCTCAACCCCCCTCCGCTTYTGTTCTCCTTCAGGTACCTGCTCGACATGCCTCGCGTCAAGCACATTGTTCTGGATCCCCGCGACCCCTCTCTGCGCCTTCTCCTCTTGTCCGACGCCATCACCCACCCTGGTGCTCTTTCCTTKCCTTKCCTTSCCTTCCCTTCCTTCATTCCTGCTCAATTATCCCCTCTTTCTCCTGTCCCGTGTGTGTTGATGGCGTGAACTCTTTTCCAGACATGCAAGGCCTTCCTGACGAGAAGAAACGGGCCGTCGCCGAGATTGTACCCCTGGATGTTGTGCAGCACGAGGTGGTGCTCGATTACTCCTACTGGCCTGTAGGTATGTGATTTGATCCTTGTCCTGGTGGGTGTTCGGCATGCGTGACTTACTGGGCATTTCATGAGTCATGGTTAAATGTCATCTTCGTGATTGTGGCATACCGTAGACGCGTATCGTTTGGGAATTTCCATTATCTGCATGACAACGGAAGCTATCACGCTTTGAGCGTGACTGTATTTAGGCTTAATTCTGGTTAGCCAGCTGCAGTATTTGTATGCTCTGTTCGTCCCACTCGATGTATTTTGCAGTGAGCATGTGTATGTATGTTCAGCGTCAGTGATGCTGACGACTGGCATGGGGTTCTTAACAGGTACACGTGGGAATGTGAGGTGCAGAGCACATATTAAAGGAAATTCTACCTGCCGGCTGTGAAGTTCCCTCCTCGTTTGAGACTATTGGTTCGTGTTCCTGGCTTCATCTCTATCTCCGTCCTATGCGTAGAAAATCGGCATAGTTAGGGTGTAGGGTTTGAGAGTTGACTTTTGACTCCTGAAGTCGTTGATGAAGTTTCAGCTTTTGTTTTGCTAGGCATCATGATTCATAACTTGTTTACCTTTAGCCAGAATAGTTAATTTTCTCCTGATCTTGGGGTTGCTTGACAGGCCATATAGCTCACCTTAACTTACGTGACGATCTTCTGTTGTACAAGGAAGTCATTGCTGAAGTTATCTTGGACGTGAGTACAATTCTACCTATCTTTGGAGCGATCGTGTCTATAGTTTCACTCATCAATAGCGAGATTGTAATTGACTCATGTGTTGGAAGATTGTAGACTCTTTGTAATTTAGTCGTTCTTGAAGGTCTAGTATTTCTTAAGGATGGTTTTGATGGAGAGTTAGGAGACAATTGGCATGTGCGTTGACTCGCCGCAGTGGCTAAAAACTGCTTGATACTCTATCTTTGTCATCATTGACCAATTCTTGTGGGTACGTCTACAGAAGAACCCGAAATTGAAGACTGTGGTGAATAAGGTGGGGACTATAAGCAATGAGTTCCGTGTGCCAGAATTTGAGGTTCTCGCTGGCGATCCAAGTTTAGTTACTGAAATCAAACAGCATGGAGCCATATTTCGTCTCGATTATGGAATGGTGTATTGGAACTCTCGTTTAGAGGGTGAACATCGACGGTTGTTTGCTCAATTTAAACCTGGACAAATTATTGTCGACATGTTCGCTGGAATCGGACCTTTTGCAATTCCTGCTGCCCAGCAAGGTTGCGTTGTTTTTGCTAATGATTTAAATCCGACTAGTGTGAAGTATTTAAGCTTGAACTCTGGGATTAATAAAGTCGGAGATAGAGTGAAAGCTTTCAATATGGACGCTCGCGACTTCATGCGGGAGCTGGTTATTGTCGGGGAAGGAAGTGTTGGTGAATTAGCTCCGCCA
>VACF01000237.1:80414-94232 GCA_006891605.1 Pleurozium schreberi | reverse complement strand
TGGGGATGTCGGTGGTATGTAATTCTGGCCAAAAAATCCGGTTGCCATGATTGTGTAGTGTCAGTCCTCGATGCGACCCTCATGGGTCGTATGTTTGAAAAAAATAAAATAAAATAAACTACTCCCAGGAAATCGCCGATTGCCCGGGTAAACTTGTGTGATCAAGCATTACAAATTCTTCATCCAATTTGCTATTTCATCCCGAGTGTTTCATCCAACTTTGATTTTCCTGCTTGTGATTTACATTGAACAATGTCCCTTGTCGTCAGGCATTTTGTGATATAAAGCACCTCCTCGTCGGGCTCCACCCTCCTCGTTGGCCCCTTACATCACGAAATGCCTTCCTCCTTGGGCGTTGCGCTATACGTACACAATTCAAATTATTCTCACTTCCTCTCTTGTTGTGAATCATGTTCTTTGGTCTTGACGGTTCTTTTTCTACCTAGCTCTTGAGAGTGGACAGAAAGAAACATGGGAAGGAGATTCAATGATCCTGTGTGTAGGTTTCAAGCTGTTAACCTTTGAAGGACTGACCGGTGGCAGTGGAAATCATGCATTTTGATACCGTGTGACATCATCTCCTTTGAATAAGCTAAATATATTCATTGGAAGTCAAAGTACTAGAAAAGATCTCCCCTTTCCACCCCTAATACCAAGGATGAATGATTGCATTTCTGTCCTACAAGGAAGGATTCCTTGCCATTCATCGGATGCAAAACGTCCTCGGCGTCGTTTAAGGGTTAATCTGGGTACATTTTGATTTCTGGCAACTGAGGAGAAAGCATGTTCAAAGCAAGTTCACCCATTCAGCATGGTCTTTACTCGCCCAAACTGCATACCAAGTAGAACAAGAAAAGTGTGCTACCACAAACTTAATTTCACTCACAAAATATTGTCTCTAATTCTCACCTTGATTATTGGTCCAAAATCCCCAATTATTCTGCTACACATTTCAACTAAACAATTACATTTACATCTTGTACTCATGAATGAAGATCAAAACAAATGTTTTTTTTAATCTCCAAACCCTTTCCTCTCTCAGCAGAGATTCACAAGGTGTAACAACTTGAATAGGATTACAAAGCTTCCAGTTCAGACACAGTGCTTGCCAGCTTCACAGATACTCAAAAGAGTAACTTCCAATGACTGAACTTTAGTATCTAACTTAAAGTGAGAGAGCCCATTAATACTCTGTTTCCTGGACTTCCAAAGCATACGATGGAGGATAATTATATATAGGATTGATCATTCTATACAGAGTCTCCCCTGGCCTGCCTGCCTTTTCTAATGTTTGTACTTCATTGACGACTTCTCAAAGCCAATTGTGGGGAACTGCTTGGCAAAAGACTCCACGTCCTCTCTCAGCTTTCCAATTTCCGCCTGCACTTCCGGATCGGTGTCGACAGCAGCCCTGAAGTCCTTCAACTTGGTCCCTACAACCAGAGAAAAAAAAGGAAAGTTCAGTGATATTAACACTTTAATTTCACGAATTGGAAGAGGAGATAACCACCACGCCCCCACTACAAACTAAGAGATTGAACATAAAAATTCTTGGAAAGGGGGTTGTGAACAAATTGGAACCAACACTCGTAAATTTTAATCAGCGAGTGAAAAAGTTTCTCTGATGTACTCTTTGGTGGAGGTCAAGAACGTAGATATTTGGTAAGTCTCCTGACTATTAAAGGCAATGGGTGGTCAATATTGCTATAAAATGTTATGCAACTCCAGTTTGGTAAAATGGACAAAAAAGGAATGGGGATTAGTCCCCACCTGTAGACTTCTTGACCTTCACTGCAATACCCACTGCACGGTCGAAATATTCAGCAACCTTCTCGAAATCCTCTTCGGTAAAACCTCTGCTCGTCAAAGCTGGGGTTCCTGTTCTCGAAACAAGAGTAAAATCCATCAGGGAAGAATTTAAAAGAAAAAAAAAAGCAGGATTTGTTGCCTGGAATTCACTTCCTGTCTCTATAATTTTGAAAATCAAAATCTGAACCAGTCAGCTTACGGACAACCATTAACCCTAAGTACTTAATGGTTGACCGTATAGTGACAAACATCCGCATAACAGGTGCAAGATGGTTGCGCAACTAAGCAAATGAAGTTCATAAAGTCTACGCCACTCTTCAATTATAAACTACGCCATTTTTCAGATATTGAGAAGTTTGTTGCATGAAGGCCTACATTACAACACATAGCATGATTACCTATTGGGTTCCAAATTCAGACCCAAATTCTGAATGAAAAGCATATATCGTATGGTAAGGTACAATCTAAATCCAAAAGATTTAGATTTTATGGGAGGTTATCTGCGATTCATTTGGTCCTCTTCGAGTGTGTACCATTAAAAAAATCATGTCGATTTCATATGATTTACCTCAACAGTGTCGATGTTTCAAAATAATAAGAAACGTGTCTTGGTTCACCCAACAAAAGTATTTAGATAATTGGTTTTACAAAGTTCTGATTGTCAAATTGCACATGAAGTGTAGTTTAACTTTTCTGCAGTGGGTTGGGACACAAAAAAGATCAACTACAAATCATGTACTTACCCATGCGGATGCCTCCAGGTACCAAAGCAGATACATCTCCAGGAACAGTGTTTTTGTTTGCTGCAATGTGGGCAAGCTCCATCACTCGCTCCACTCTTGASCCGTCCACACCCTGGCAGTGCGAAAGAAATTCCATCAGTCACAGTTAAGAAACGTAAGTTTTCGAAAAAATTTCATTCAAAAGCTCTTTAAGAAAGTTGCAGGATAAGGACCGGCGAGGCGGCGATGGATTAGATAATTTTTGAGAGCTGGGAGGCTGAAAAGTAGTAACGGATGTCATGCAAAGTCATTGTAGACAATTAAAAAAGACTACGAACTAGAGCTAGATCTAAGGGCTTTGAGAGCTATGAGAGCTCTCTTATGTGCGATAAAAAACACTGACTAGCTTTTGACTTGGATACCACACTTGGCATTACATTGGAGCGAATGCACCAGACATACCTTAGGCTTAAGGTTGACAAGRACCAAATGGTTTGATGTTCCACCAGATACCAGCTCGTAACCCCGGTCCATCAAGGCCTACGTTTGCAAAACCCATTTAGAAAATTTCACCCATTGTCCATATCATTAAAAGAAGAAACCCCATTGCAGATGCGAACGAGAAGGTACTAGCAACTGAGTCAGAAACATTGCACTACTAGGAACATGAAGTGTCAAATATGCACATCTACTTTTTATTTCAATTTAATTTTTTTGAAGATTGATGCAATTGTAGTTTTTGTAACACTTTGAAGGTAGCATCTTGAAAGCTTCAAAAACACCACTTTTGAACATTTTCTATCGAATTCTTCTTGGTGTGAGGTCAAGGAGTACATCAGTTACACCATGATGTTATGTTTGTAAGTACAATCTCCATTTTTGTTCATAATTTCAAACTTTTAAAAGCATTTTTGAAGCTAGAGTGAATTTTTCAAAGAAAATCATTTCAAAAATCATGTAAATATTCATGGTGTAACTTAGGTACATTATGAAAAAATGGAGATAGATTTCAGATATGTAGAAATACATGAGAAAAAACTTTTCTTTTTTGTTTTTAAATGTGTGATTTAAAATAGAAAAGTAGTAAAGTTTGACCAGGCCAAACATGAAATGTCCTTTAAGGGTTAAGCTAGTTATCAGGCCCTTATTCTGTGTTCAAATTTTAATCTAGTTACGTGATCTTGTTGCTTAGACACGTGAAAACTTAAATGGAAGTAACATAGAGCCAGAAGAATTCATACTGACCTTCGCAAACCGAGACGAGTTAGACAAAACCTGTTCCTGGTAAGCCTTAAACTCTGGCGTAGCTGCCTGCACCGATATAGAAACGACGTCAGTGCTGATCATCCTCATTCAAAGTGATAACTTACTTTTTTCCCAATTTTAATTCTCATTCAATTCCCAATGTTGGCAAAAGCATCAATTCAAATGCAAAAAATCTCCATATAAACTCTTCAAAATCGCTTAAAAAAAAACATGAGACCCAATTTGGGCTTCTTGGGAAGTAAAGGGTTAAGGAACCAGATCTGCAAATCAGATGGGGGGCATATGTCAGAAAATTTCACCTGGTATCCATGAGATAAATGACCACCGTGAGGAAGATCCAAAGCCATAATGCGATCATGTGGCTTCAAGAGGGCTGTATAAACCTGGAAATTGGCTGGGGATCCAGACAGAGACTGCACATTCACTGAGAATTGAAACAGATATTAATTGAATGTTAGCATATTAACATTGCTGATAAAAGTGAGCTCAAAGAGCAAGAGAACTTTGAGAATGTCGATGTAGGGCCAAAGAAGAAGTTAGGCATAGGGGAAAGACCCACCTCCCCATTTCTCTGGGTCCAGGCGGAAAGCAGCAAGAGCCCTCTTTTGGCACAATTTCTCGGCCATGTCAATGAACCTGCAGGTACGCAAAAGCAGAGACATCAGTGAAGTGTGCAGCATGGATGGTTGCCTTCCAAAACCAAAACCAAAACCAAAACATCTTAAGCTTCCTAATCTAAAAATAGAAAGAGAAACATGATTAGATGATTAGAGTAACATCCAAAACATATTTCTACTGTTCAGACGTGTAGTAGACCATGATTTCTACTTCCTGTTGGTATATTTTGTTACCTTAATTTGAAATTTCTTATATATTCTATTTGAACTGCTAAAAATATGAAGGCTTTTGAACACTTTCGGCGTTCATGGCACTCCAGCAAAGATGATGAAGTAAACGAAAGTTGAATGACCAAGGCCACACCCGCATTAATGTCAAAGGGTACCGAACGATAGGTTCCCATACATTGACAACAAATAGAAGAATAGCAGGAGTACGAAAATAATCTTGTTAAACAAGAGAGGAAAGGAGACGCACTCGTTGCCACCATAGTAACGAGCACCAGGGTACCCTTCGCTGTACTTGTTCGTCATGACTGAACCCACCGCCTGCATCACTGAAAGCGAGGTAAAATTCTCCGACGGGATCAACTCCAGCCCCTGAATAAACACACACACAATATGAATTTAGATCACCCATATTTTGGTTCAATGCAGGAAGCATCCGAATTTCAGAAAGTACAATAATGATAGAGAGTATCGTCAATGGTGAAATTTCAAGAAATTGACACTATTCCAGAGGCCTATAAGAAAATCTCAGATCTACACTAGTCTGAGATTGTAAATCCGTGATCTCGAAGTGTCACAAGCTTGAATCACTGACTACTTTTAATGTCACACATATGGACAAGAGCAACCTTCCATTGGCGATTCTTCTCGTGCTCAATGATGTCGACAATCTCCTCGTCGACCTCCGAGATGTCTGCATTCAGCTGCTTCGGCCACTGGTTCACACAATTTGCAGCATTTTAGAATTAGCTCCTCTATTTGGCATGCTACACCTACACCATGGATGTGAGTCCTACTGAAGGTAGGAAATAATATTATACTGGAATACCAATACCATTGGAGACGGAAGAATCGTGGTTTGCCTCAATTTGCAAACAAACTTGCAAACTGCGGAGATGGTAAAGCAAGGTAAGGCATCCTTATGACTCCCCATAGTTCCTTGAATTTGAAAAAGTGACGTACCATGCCGATACCGACCCTAATAGTGAGAAATCAGTACGAAAACACAACACTAATATGAAATTCTGTAAGACGAGAATATAAATAAGACCACATTTTGTGAAAAAGTGAAGGACCAAGACGAACGGAACACCATAAAGTATCATAGAATATACTACCAGTACAATTTCACAAGGAAATTGTGGTATACCACCAGCTCTGCTATCGCCAAATTCAAAGGCCACTTCATACAATCGTTACGAACATAGTCGCATTTCAAACTTCCCGGGGAATTGATCAGACTATAACGCATTTGTACCATTTTCATCCCAAGAAAACTTCAAAACCTCATGAAAATTTCAAGAATTCACCACTCTCCTAGTTGGCTTCCATTTCGTTACTAGTTCCTCATAGCAARAGAATGAACTAAAAGAGAAAAAGGGTCCCAATCTTACAGTAATATGCGCCTTGGACGCGGTCGGATCCTCCGCCGCAACAGCAGCAGTCTGCAGCCCCCCAAACCCAAATCAATTACCGCAAAATCACAACCCCCCCAGCAATTCCAACCCCCCAAACAAGAGCCCCACGCTACTCACACTGGACGCGAATCGGAAACTGGCGGTTGCAAGCGCCTGTGGTTGCAATGCGCGCTGCAGCAGCTGCTGCCCTTGCGCCTTGGCAAGGCGCCGCAGCGCAGTCGCCATAGCCATATCCAACAACGCAAATCGCAAGCAGCTCCCAAACAAAGAACCGACGCAGCTACACAATCTCAATTGCGAAGGGGCTCAATTGCGGAACAACTCCCAAATCAACAACAACGGAAGGAACTGGCGATCTCAGTTGGGGTGTTGCTCAGTGTAGAGATGTGACCATCCTCATTGGATTGTGGTCTACATACAGTGCAGGTGGTGGTRGTGGGTTTGCTGCAAATGTGTGCATTATCAATTGGAGTGAGCTGCTGGGATTAGAATTGGTATAAAATTGTGGTGGAGAGAATTCACGGCATCCTTGTTGGAGATGGTGGATGTGCCTGTTGTGCCGCCTTYGTTATCTGCTTGGGTTGCCAGGCGTTTTCGACCACTTACTGGTGTGCTGGAAATCTGCTCCCTTCGTTCCGGATGCTTTTGTTTTCGACCCCTGGATCTCGGATTGTTGCCGTGGTCCTCGTCGTTTCTGCTTCTTTTCTGACGCAAAAAATGCTTTCTTTGCTTCTCGGGTTTTGTGTTGTTCAGGGTGACAGAGGCTGGATGAGACATGGTTGATGGCTCTCACTCAAGGTGAGTGGTTGCAGCAATGTTGACTGTATTGCCCTGGTGGGATGGATGCAAAATTTGAGTTTTTTCCCACAATTAGAAAAATTGAAATTGAAATTTATTTTTTTCAACAAAGTTATATATAGGGCAATGCCTGCGATGGAGGGCATTGCATGCGAAAAGGGCCGACGAGGAGGGTGGAGCCCGACGAGGAGGGTGGAGCCCGACGAGGAGCGACTCTTTTGCACGCAATGTCCGACGGCGAGAGCCAATGGCCTGGCGTAAACCACTGCCGGGAAATGTAAAATTTTGGATGCCTGAAAAAAATTTGGATGAAAAATCTGTAATGCTTGATTACACAATTTTGTCCGTGTAATCGAGCATTACGGGCATGAAACTCTAATTACTCTGTAGAATCCTTCCCGGCAATGAACGGAGAATTTCATATTTTTGTCCCAAATTTTAATAGAAGGTGGGGACAAGGAATATCTTAGATTTGCACTAAATTTCATGACATTTGGAAATATGAGTCAAAAGTTATGGCCTAATATGTTACTTTTTTTTTGTAAATAGGCAATTCAGGTAGATAAGAAAAAGTCATTTTTTTCAAGAAACAAAGTTGGAAATTGGTTTTCTAGAGTTATATATGTGGAAAATTTTGAATCATTCCATTTTGATTATTGAGTCAAAAGTTATGAGGATTTTTTTTTTGAAGGCAGTTATGGATTCCCTACTCTAAAATAAGCTTTAAATTCTTGTTTCCTAGTATATAACAACACTAAATTTTCAATTCTTTTGGAAATAAATTAAATCATAGGATGTAGATTGTTTATTAACCCCTAAGGATCAAGGCCTTTTTCCTGCAAAAAAGCACTCAAAATTGTCATTTTTATTGCAAAGAGTAGAAAAATTTGAATTTTTTTTTTGCACATTTAACCATAGGATCTTACACTAAACTAGTATGAGAATATGTGGTAAAAATTTCAGAAATTTTGACCGCATAGATTGCAAGATACTTGCATTTAAAGTGAAAAAAACAAGTTTTTCATCACACTACGGGACTAGATTATTTGACTTTGAACCTTCTTAACTTTAATTTTTTGCACTACAGAGTTTTGAGCTTTAAATATTTATGATGGAGAATTGAGTTGAGAGTCTAGGAAAAGATTAAAAAAATAAAAAAGCATAAATTTTAGTCTTTTAAAAATTGTTAAGTAGAAGTAGGTACAAGATAGAAGTAAAATCTAAATTATTAATATCTTCAAGATGGAATTAAAATGCACTAATCCCAATGGTGAGATTGTTCTAGCAAGCAAAATAAACCATGTGAAACTTGTTTTTTTGAAAAGTCATAAAAATTGCATTAAAAAACGAATCCAACACCTTATTTTTACAAAAAGATGCTTAATTTGCCCGAAAAACAAGATTGTCCATAACTTTCTCATAACAAATCCAAATGAAATGAATCAGATCTTTCTATATAGGCAAAAACATAATCTATGAGAAAAAGAAATGGTTCTTTAGGGGTTGAAACATTTCAACCATTGGGATTGGCATTTTTTGGTTCCATAATTAACTTCTTATCAATTTAACGTTTTGAATCATTCTCTACTAATGTCTACTTACTATTTTTTTCCTATATGTTGTACAATACCAAACGATTTGAAATTTTTCAAGCATGTGGCCCACTTATCTAGGACAAAGACTCCAAAGAAGCACCACCACTTTGGACATTTTTCCATATAAAAGCGAGCTTGTGAAGACAAGCTGTCCTATTTCTTGTAGGGCCAAAAAAATGTTTTCAATAAATTTTGGATGCTTATATCTTGCTATCCACGCGGTGAAAATTTTTGAAATTTTTACCACATGTTTTCAAGTTAGCATACTACAAGATCCTACGGTTACATGTGTCAAATAATGATTTTCTTCAAAATTTTGGTACTTATACTAAAGATGGCAGTTCCGGAGCATTTTTGGTGAAAATATAGTCATGAAACTTTACGGATTAAAAGAGGCAATTTTTATTAACGTTTATGCATCCAAAAGGTTGAAGTTCCTCTAGTAGTCACTAAATCATTTCATTATTGTCACTGAAAGCTTTGATTGGAATCATTGATTTTCATGGTATCAATATGGATGATTTGACAGTCACTCGGGGTCTGTCCTTCAAGGCCAAAAAGTGGTCGGTGGATGACTTGATTGTTCATTGTAGAAACAAAGAATGCACCTATTGGTCCCATAATCCAAGCATTTGGGTAACTACGCACCTTGATCATGAGGGACGTGTCCTTTTAGGATTAAGGCCAAAATTAGAATGAGTTTTGGTGCATCCATAGTGAAAGCATAGTTGAAGGCATCTTTTCCTAGAGGTTATATTCTTATAGTATTAGCAAGTGAAAACCATGAATATTAAAACAAAATAGAATTTTCAGATGTTTTATGTAATTTCTATGATTTTTCAAAGACCAAAGACTAGCTTCCTAGACCATTGAAATTGTTTCATAGGTGCATCCAAATCTAAATTCTATGAAAATTGGTTGTTAGCAAATCAAAGTTAAGTATGTGTCCTTCACATGTGTTAGCCAATCAGATTTAAACATTTGGAGGACACATTCACCACAATCTAGGGATACAATTGGGTGAGTCTAACATTTGGAGGACACGTTCACCACAATCTAGGGATACAATTGGGTGAGTCTAACATTTGGAGGACACGTTCACCACAATCTAGGGATACAATTGGGTGAGTGTAGGGCCCATTATTAGGAACAGGTGCACTAATGGGTGCTCCCACCTTAATAGAAAAACAAACAGATTTGGAACCTCAGAGCCACAAATAGTGACCCATGAATAAATTAACCACATTGTTGATTAAGTGGGACACTTGGTTTCACATGTAGATTCGGTTTGCTATGAGGGGAAAAATTGACGTTAATTTAAGGTAGCTGTCGCTACAATGTGCTTGTAACTTAGTAACTTTTGATTGAAGCTGCGCAAAGAAAGGGACAGAGCCTTTTGTTGCAGTTGATTTGGTAATTGAGTACAGTGACGAGCATATGGTTTCAATGCAAAAGGATGGCGCAGAGCCCCGGCATCTAGTTGTGCCGGATAATGAACCTCCAAGTCAAACAAGATGAGGAAAGTCTAATCGTAATTTCCTCAAAATCCAGGAGAGCCTTGCAACTGAGGTTACATTACAGAAGTCTAGTACATCAGGTTACATCTCGTATTGCTTGCATGTTGAATGTCATACATTAGTCTGCCCTACTGCAGCAGCATACTAAAAAACTCAAAGCTTTGAAAGGTCCACGGTGTAAACTTGGTAAAGTTGCCTCAGTCAAAATTKGCTGACGCTTCTCTTAACATGCTAAGCGCGCTTGGAGCTTGAATAGATCAATCAACGTGTASGAAATGCGGAAATCAGTGGCTGYCATGGATGTGAGTACCTTAGGTGAAGACAAAAAATCAMCATGCCACTAAAASTATTGCCACTTCTGAATGATCTGGATGTCTTTCAACAATTGCTGAAGATCTGCAACCAAATACAACAAAGATCCACCCACTAAATCCATCAGACACCAACACTGATTCAACCTAAACMACCTTGCGTTTCAAACTGTTGCATTCAATAGTAATGAGGGATTCTTGCGCAAACGAAATGTGAAGAGTGCATTCATTTCAAGTGTTGACCTGGGTTACATCCACAAGTACTATGAAAACACAGAAAACAAATTACCTACCACCAGGATTCTCATGTGGTCATTTACATTCAAACTTACTGAAAGATTGAACCCTACGGTCCCAAATTTTCACTATGACAGAAATTGACTGTTTGAAAAGACAGGAAATTATAGTGTGGCAAGCGCGCATAATATTCTACAATGTCATTTTAGAGAAGGTCATTCTGAGTGTACCCTCAGCATCGACCGCCTACTCATCGTCAGATGCTTCATCTTCCCCATCGTCATCGGGTTCCGCAGGACCACTTTGACCACTTTTATATCCAGCCATAGCCTTCTTGTAGCGTTCTTGATCCACTTTCGCTTCGGCTTCATAAGGTGCTTTCTCAGAAGGTGACATGTTTCTCCACTTCTCGCCAAGAGACTTGCCAGTATCTGTAAAGGACATCGAGGGTTGGCTTGGGTCTGACTTCATTTTCTTACGTTCCTGTATCTGGAAACGCATGAAGGCAGACAGTGCACGCTTCGGTGCATTCGGGTCCTTCTCCTTCTTCTTCTTCCTCTTCTTTCTGCCACCATCTTCCGCATCCACATCGTCTTTCTTCTTCCGTTTCTTAGCCACAGCCTGTTTCGGAACGACCTCTTCCTTCTCCTTCTTCTTCTTCCGGGGCCTATCCTCCTCTTCTTCTTCCTGATCGGAACCACTCCCAGCATCATCGCTACCGTCAGGGTCCTCAGCATCCGATTCATCAGTAGGTGAGCCAGCATCATCCTTCTCAGCAACAAAATCTTCATCCTCTTCGTCACTGTCCTCATCACCAAGCCCAGCACCCCCGCTCTCCCTCSCACTCCGAATACGATTCAAATGAGGATC
Source organism: Pleurozium schreberi (assembly GCA_006891605.1). Taxonomy (NCBI): domain Eukaryota; kingdom Viridiplantae; phylum Streptophyta; class Bryopsida; order Hypnales; family Hylocomiaceae; genus Pleurozium; species Pleurozium schreberi. Next base: position 82,844 of record VACF01000237.1, on the reverse strand, counting down.
AACGCCCTCGTCATCTGAGCCCTCAAGAGCAGCAGCCACCCCACTMGTACCTTGCGCATCTCCCAAGTTCATAATCTTCAGATTCTTCCCACTTATAAAATTGAACAAGTTGTGATACTCATTCCGCTGAATGTTACGAAACTGGTGTTCTTGTTCGCTCTTCAGTCGAATCAGCAAATCGAAGCAGTGCGATGAGATGCTACTAGTCCCAGCAGCACCATGTCGCTCAAACTCCAAATACTCGATCTCGTCGTGAAGGATAAGCGTCGGTGGCTTCGGCAAGAAAAAGAAGCTTTTTTCCAAGGGATACAATGTCCCTTCCTCTGCCTTAAGAGAAGTGCGAACACAGAAGCCATCTTGACTGCTACGAAACTTGCCAGGACGAGTCACTTTAGCCCCAGACAACCCCCTTAAAATTTGAGTAAAGACATCGTGAGAGAGATCCTTGTACGCAGGTTGCAGCCGATCCTTATACTTCGTATTCAAAAGCTCCTCGTTCATAGAAAGCGCGCATTCAGCGACCTCTTCAGACGGGAACTGGAGAACAATATGCGGGTAGAACGTCTGGCCTTTCCGAATAGGAGGGTCTAACGTAATGACCACAAATGTATGAGGTTGGTTACTCTTCGGCAGAATAAAAAGACGCACAACACTACTATATTGTATCTTAAAGTCATTCGCCTGGCCTTGTAACCGCAAAAAGGAAAGATGAAGCTCAACATTGTACCGTCCTCTCGGGGTAAGAATATGAACTTCTTCAAATAAGGCAATCGCTTCGGCACCAGACGGTCCCACGTCGCCCATAGAYAAAATCTTCTCCCGGAAAATTTGAGCTGGCGGACGCTCCTCGTCTCCCAAATAAGTCATATTGGAAGTGGGTACGTGAAAACTCAACTCCATCAAAGTATCCTTCTCGCTCGCACCGGTGGTGTCATCCACATGAAACTCCAGCATGACTTCGTTCTTCCCCTGCATTTGAGTTTGAGACACATCCGCAATGGAAACGTCGAACGCATGCTTCCCGCCAACCGTGAAAGCGAGCGAGCTCCCTTCTARAGTTGCGTCGCCCCAATTGCGGCCGCTGATCGCCAACGGCTTCTCCTCCGCGGTGATCCCCATGTCGGCCGTGAAGAACGATCCGAGGCTGGCCATGTCGGACTCCCGGAATCCATTAAACTTCACGTCGCGTCCAGCCTTGAGTTTCACCCCTAACTGAAAACCCTTGGGGACTCGGGTCCAGCTCAAACTCGCGATGTCGCTCGTCGAAACCTCCACCACTTTGCCTCCCCCCGCTTTCCGCCATTGGAACCCGCCGTGATTCACCTTCAGCTGCCCGGGATTTGTTCCCCCGCGTCCGCCGAGCAGAATGCTGTTGAACTGATGCACCGCTGTGTCGCCCATCGTGACAGAACCACGACTCTYACGTTAATCGCAACTTGCGCTCCGTCCCCTCAGAAATGCATCTCTCGGGACTTATCGATTGATCGTGAAGACAAAACGGTGAAGCGCTACCGCGCGCCAGTCATCCCCCGCGCGAAACTGTAACCCGGGCCAGAGTTTAAAAACAAGGTTAGGGATTCCATGGCAAAAGACTTGATGAGCACGACGAGCTCCAAAACCTAATTTCCAAGGACGACGAGACTATCGGAAGGCGACGTTTTGCGCTAATTTTACGTAATTTCTCAAAATGATTTGATAGGGCAATTTTTGAGCCTCCTAATATAAAAAATCACCATGTCGAAAGAACCTCATTTCAAATCTATTCCAAAAAAATTTACTTCAAAACTTCTTATATTTTGTTTGTTATTGAATTTTGAAGGAATTTTGAAATTTTCCTATCAAAATTTTAWAAAAAATTATAGGTGATAGCATTGATGAATCTAACGGTACAGATGGAATCTACAACTTTTAGTCTAAAACTTTTATTCGTATATCAATTCCAAATTATGCTTCCAAATAGCACTTTACAATGATTTTTCTCAAGTCGTCAATTTTGGGGATGAATTAGAACACTCCAAGGTTCACCCCTAAGAGCCAATCAACCATTTTATGGCCAATGCCTAATTTGGTAACATTTTCAAATAGAATATTTTTCCTAAAACGTTACATAAGACGTATGCAAACTTGATTGAATTGTCTTAGTTAATTTCTAGTAGTATATTCAAATCCAATATTGTGACAATCAAACAATAATTATAAAGAATATAGAGCAAAATCTTTAATATTGTCTAGTGTTGGAAAATTTACCATTTGGAAAAAGAGTTGAAATTCACATTACTGATTCAATCTTTATGTTTTTTTTATGTCAGCCATCAATTTATGTTCCAATGCAAGCCTTGTAAATTTTGATCTAAGCTTCTCAATCAATATTGAATACATTGTTTTGAAAACTTCATTGTCTTCATGAACAAAACCATTTCACAATTTTTT
>VACF01000237.1:0-80409 GCA_006891605.1 Pleurozium schreberi | reverse complement strand
TTTATTGTAAAAMAAATTGCTTTTGACCAAGCAAACAATACTTTGCCCAAAACAATCATCCTAAACCCTATGAAGCAAAACCAAATGTTGTGCTTTCAAATTTTGTAGTTATAGAATCCAAATGTCACTTCWACAAACCTATTCAATAATCTACAATTTGATATCATGACAAAAATATAGTTGGCCAAACTTTTGACATGTTTTGTTTATCTTTGGACCCTCTAACCTATGTGGTCTTTAAAGGATTAAGTACATAATTCATGGGTGTATACGATATTGGAGGACCAACCACATACAAGCTTGTCTCCCTTAAGAACATAGAATTATTTGTATAGTGGTCTAGACTTGGTCAAGAGTTGGAAGCTAAGTTTGAGCTATAGTCCTGATCAATAAATGAATTATAGTCCACTACTTTATAGTAGGTTACAATTTCTAGTCTCTCAAGCACATGCCCATAAGTTCTTAGAGGTAGAAACAAAACTAAGGACAAAACTAAAAAAAAGATCCATTTTCAACCCAAAAGGAGTTTGATCCTTAGTTGTTTGTTGGACAAACACTATGGCATCAATTCTCACATTTTTAATCTGAATTTCACCACCACCACCACCCAAACTCCCATATTACAATTAACCGTAACTTCATGATAAGAGGCCTCTTTTGAGATGAATCATACCAGCTGCACGAGTGCCAAAACAGTTTCCACCTTTACTTGGATCAGTAGAACTGTGAAGGTAACACAATGATTAGACAATGCCAATTAAATAGTACCAAGACACCGTTGGTAACCTAAATATCAGCTCCATATCTGAACTCTGTTAAAAGGGAGCGCACAGATACCTGCTATTATTACGAGGCTCAATTCGACTATCATTCCACAATGAAGGTCCCTCACTGCAGGTTGACCCTACTTACATCTAGTTGACTCAGTTGACTGGGCTCACAAATAAGCGCCATTGCAAAAAATCCGCAAATGTGGGGCACAGACCGAGGGATTCACAAATATACTTTACAACACCTAGTACACAAGTAAGCGCCATTGGCACACACATATATGTGCAGACAGTGTGACTTCTGGAGATGGCTAACTATCAAATTCGAGCTAACGAAGCACGATCTTGTCCTGGTTGTGGACGTCCTCTTGTTGGCGTAGGAGGTCTATGCTCATTTAACTCCTGGAAACGAACACAAATAAACACAACGTTACAGAGTCTCATGAAAAATCTCACGTTCAATAAAGGGGCTTTCATAAGAAATCGCAAAATTCATTCTGCACAAGTGAGAAAAGAATCGCGGCAGCCAGGTTCCTTATCACATTCGAAGATATCAACACCAATGGACACATCCACCAAATAACTGCCACACAAATCGTATACTTAAGCTCAAACCACGACAAAATAAGACACAAAGTAGAAAAATGCTGAAAGCGTACCTGCATCCAAGTGTCGTCGACGTGATGCTCCGGTGAGGACTCCGGAGAGGTGACGGCAGGCGGGAGTGGATGGATAAGCTTAGGAACCACCACCAGGTCCCTGCCAAGAACCAGAATCGCTCCTGCATTATTTGCCGTTCCTGAGTAATCACCACTCACTTCGTCAATAATTCAGACGCTACAATGCCACAAGAAAATATGAAAACAAACGCGTACAACGAACCATGGAGGCTCCGCTACCAATCACCGAGGTCCACTTACCGCAATAGTTCGTGGCAGAAAACAGAGTAATCAAGTGCCCTTGCGCGAAACGCTCGAAACCGTCCATTACACATTCATGCGCTCGCACAATCAGCTGGAGATCATTGTTCTTACAGAACTCCATCACACGGTCGGGCTGAAAAGCAAGAGAAAACACAAAACACTGTTGGCGAAAGACCAAAAACATCGGACAGGAGACAAGATTATACCATCCAATCATATCGACAAACCTCCGAGATGCACGACAAAGTAAAGGAAGAACGCACCCCGAACGTCACCAAGCCGGGACCTCGTGCATTGGGACGGAGACCTTCGACACTGTCATTTTCAGTCGGGTCAGACCTGCACACCAAACACAAACTAAACGACGTCAAAAGAACCCACAGATATTCGGGAAAGCAACCTCCACAAACAATCTTCAAGCCAAACCTAACAGGATGAGTAGCCACACAAGCAAAGGAGGATCCCCGACAGGGATCAGCCTGCAACACAAAATGTCGGCCAGGACGATTGGAAAGCAGACTCCAACCAGACCGAGACAGAGAAAGACGAAACCCCGAAGGAACCACACGTCAAAAAACTCAAGAATAACGAACAACGAGGAAGAAATGGCATCCTAACATTCATTCGAAGCTACAAATCTCCGTCACACCTMCAGACCATCGGAATGTTGGCAACTGAAAGACGACCTAAAAGGGCATCGATCCCCGAACTCGGCAGTCATTAAGAGTCCACCATTGGAATCGCCGCGTTATGAACGCAGGAGGCGCGACAGAAAATCAAATCATCCAGTAGATGAGTCCCTGAAAATCAAAGCATGATTACGACTGCAAGGTTGTAAAGAACGAACCTTGACCATTTATTCGTCAGTACGTCAAAGCAGTGCACGTCTGCTGTAGCACCAGCCAAACCTGTAGAGCCAGTGCATGTAGAGCTCGCTAAGTTCACAGATAAAAGCTCTCTCCTGCATAAATGAAAGATCTCATCCAAAAAGTGACTTCCGAGCTGGAAAAGCCCTCGGACTAATCCTGAAACCATCAAAGGAAAGAACTCGAACTGATCCTGGAGCCATCCTTGAGTGGACGGAGACTTAGAATTTTCGACTCTCTACGAGCTTGATTATGAATTAGCAATTTGAGATTGTATTATTTCGGTTTCGCCAAACCTAGATTAGGATTATACACTCAGCACAAGAATTATTATCATGAATTACATTCGAAATCGCCGGAACCAATCCACACTCCGGGCGTCCCAGGTGATCCAGCTCTCCGGGCACACTCAAATTGCAGGCCTCTTTAGACAAAGGTAGAAACATACGAATGCCGGCACCAGGCGAGGCAGCTGCAGCACTGTTCCCTTCCAAGGCTGTCGCTCCACCGAAAAGAATCAGCCTGGGACCAATATACCCCGGCGCACCTTCTTCATTCACAGCGGACACCGCCGTTAATGTATGACCGCACCGTGGACCCGGTCCGTCGTCTCGCTTCTCAATTACAGCGTTCACGAGTTTGTACGCCGGAGCCGGCCGAGGCCCGGTCACTTGATGTTGTTGCTGCACAGCTTGCTGCGACCCCTGTTCCACTGAAACAACCGCAGGTGGCGATCCTGTCCCACCCACAGCCTCTCTCTCTGCCGTTCCATTCCCAGACGATGCCGGTTCCCCTGCCTGCTTCTCCACTTTACCTTCATGCTCTTCCTCTTCACTCCCTTTCCCTAAATCCTGCTCTATCGCCTGCRCTTCTTCTACCTGCTCCAACTGTTGCTCAGCTCGGTCGCGATCCCCCATTCCCCCAGGCGCATCTACCTCCATAACCCTAACTCACGGCGCTCATCGACTTCCACAGGCTCCTCCACCCCCTCCTACTTCGCTTCCCCCTCGCCACCCGCCTCCTTCATCCAGAAGCTCCACCATCGCACCGCCAAACCTTACCACCAACGCCCTCTACTCCATCCCTCCCACCCAAAATCGCCTCAAATGCATCCACAAACAAACCTAAAAAGGCAAAAAGAATTTCCTGCACAAGCTCACTACCACCGCAAGTGCCCTTCACGGTCGTCCCCACAATGGGAAGCACCTTGGGCTTTCCCTTCGAGTGCCGGACCACAGAACACAGGCGTCCACAAACAAGGACGACACCAAACGCTGAAGAGTGAACGCTGGGAGCGCTTGCCATCAGGAGAGAGAATGGCTTTAAAGCAAAAGGTAAAAAGGTTGGGTATAAAAAGGCTAGGCAGAGGCTCCGACCCATCCGAAAAAAACCCAAGAATCAGTTTGATCGGCGTTTCCAATGTCGTTGTGATGCCCATCTAAATTTGAWAATTTGATAATAAAATTGTAGTTACCAACTTTGGGAAATTCATGGGGTGACATCAATGGTAGGGGAGGATCAACGATTAGTTCATCGTTAGTGGGTGGAATTGGAAAAAAAAACTTGGTTACAACATTCGAAAACATCCAATGAAAAAAGCTACATAATTTCTACTTGGAGTAAAAATGGAGAGAAAAAACAAATTTGGTGCTTGAAAAATGGTTCAATGTGGAATTTAAAGGAAAATAGATGGTTAAACTCAAAAAATATCATGAACATTGGTCAACATTAAAGTGACAAGCTTTAGAAAAACAATGTCATGTATTGAAAGTCATTTTGTATTAATTCAATGGAAMAAATAATTGGATATGCATTGGAAGTACCTATACATAAATGTCACTACTTGTATATCAATGTTGGTTAGATGGATTTTTGAKATTATGTARAYGACTTCTTGGTGTTAACACTAGTAGAAAATTCATTTTTTCTGTTGATTTGGTCAGGTTGGTCCAGTCACTTTTTTAAAAGAAATTTGTTGATTTGAACAAGATTTTTGTCAAAAAGTGACCGGATCAACGTGACCAAATCAATAGAAAAAATGAATTTTCTACTAGTGTAAATTTATTAAGCATGTTAAATGGCATTGGAAAGGTATCAACTTAATTGTTAAGAAATTTTAAGCCAGACTATATTTTTTTCATATTTGTATTGGCAACAATAGTTTGAATGCAACTTATACTTATAAGCATGATTGATAAATTTAGATTGCCTCATACTCTTTTCACTAAAACTAGTGTAACCTGTGTCGTTGCCACAGTCAAAATGAAAGTAAAAGTAATTTTTTAATTTTTGGAATTATAAGAACTTTGAAATTCAATAACTTTGACCCCGTAGGTTGGAACACTACAAAACCAAGCCTGTGCACCCTTCCTCGCCGAGAGCTTTCCGACGACACCAAGCACGCCACCGGCGGATGCACGGTCCAGGAGATCTCAACGTAACAAACAAACAAACAAACAAACAAACAAATTTAAAGGATGGATATAAATTCAACTAAACTAGTGTGTCCTGTGCCGTTGCCACAGGCAAATCAAAATTAAAAGTAATTTTCTAATTTTTTCAAACCAAAAATCAATAACTTTCACCCCATAGGTTGGAACGCCATGAAACCAAGTCCGTGCACCCCTCCGCGTGGAGGGCTTTCCGACGGTACCAAGCACGCCATCGGGGGACGCACGGTCTAAGAGATCTCAACATAACAAACAAACAAACAACCTGATATAAAGGATAGATTTTTTTTATGTATTTAAAGAATTTTTTGTCATACATCTAATAATCTTTTTAGGTGTTCAAACTACATAACAATACTTGGAGTTATTTTTCTAGCTATATTCCAAAGTATGCAAACATTGGAAGATACAAAGTCAATATAAGTAGTGCTTGTAACATCATTAAACAAGGCATTCTCATTGTTTTAATTTGTGCAAAATAATATGCACAATGCCAATTTTTATCCTTCTAGAAAATGAAGATTTTTAGAGTATATGCATAAAAAGGTGAGGTATTGGAAGCTCTTTGCTACGCAAAAGCCTATGCAAAATATAGTTGATCTTCAAAGCAAATTGGCAAGTTGAATTAGCTAGAGTTTTTTATTTATTTATTCAAAAAATATTTTGAGTTAATAGATTGTTTATAATTATTTTAATAAATAATTTAATATCTCTCAATTAATCTATTGTCCAAAAAATTACAAATACCAAATTTTTAGAAGCTGAATCTTTATTTGGCTAAGATTGCCAAGATACTTAACAAGCATCTTTGTCTGTTTGGTTGAAGCCTCTGTGAGTTTGATATTGTACATCAGTACATAGGATAATTAATATGTGTGTAAACTCATCTAGTCCACATATTGTACAACATAGTTTGCATGTGTGCAACACATAAGAATAAAAATTTATGCATGAATATGTATGTATTAGGATGTCCAACAAGAAAAAAAACATGAGTTGGAGATGAAAGCTGACTATGTGCAGCAATTAATAGAAGTTTGGAGTCACTTGTCCCTCCCTATCTACCACTTGTTGCCATTCTTATTCTTTCCATTCATGTCTATGTCTTTCTTGTAGCTTCCTTGATATGTTTGTTTGTACCTAGGTCATTTTCGTTTGTGTCCTAATCATTATTGCTTTCATGTCTTGGTCCTTTATAATTTAGTCATCAATTTGGCTTTGATTGACAAATACGTCCTATGACCCAAATCAATTGTGACAACCCATATTTATGATACTTAGAGATCAAATGAAATCTGTAGGAGTGATTTTTCAATTATTTAAGGACACTCAAGATCTTTAGAAGGGATGGAAAATGACTGAATGGAGAGCTTTAGGCCATTTGGCTCCAATTTTTGGAACATTTTATCTGAAATGGCGATGTTGGTCAAAAGAATATTGACTACATTAGATGAAATTGGAGCAAAAATAACATCCACTATCTATTTTTCTCTATATTATGGGCTTTCACAAGGATAGAATATTTATTTTTGAAGAAAAACACTTATTTAAAACATAGTGGAGGTGAGAATGAATAAAGTGCAAGTAGGAATCATTTTACCATATGATTATTTCAAGTTTTGTTGTAGATTCACAATCTCTTTAAAACCATGAAGTTCTTTCATGTTTAGAGGCCCCAAAACACTTCAAAACACTTGAATGTCTCTATAGTATGGCTAAAGTCTTCATCTATATGTATATTTTAACAAATCCAATTATAGCATCTTTCAATTGACTTGTTCAAGTACATTGTCCTAAAATTTTAGCGTGAAAGTACCTACCAATTGCAAGTTCAAAGTGCTTAACCCCTAAAGTTAAATTTCTATGATTTCACCAAAAATGCTTCAGAAATGCCATTTCTAGTACATGAACCAAATTTTTGAATTTTTTTATGACACATGTACCTGTAGGATCTTGTAGTATGCTAACTTGAGAACATGTGGTAAAAATTTCAGAAATTTCCATTGTGTGGATTGCAAGATATAAGCATTCAAATTCACTGTAATCATTTCTTTGGCCTTGTCAAGAAAACAAAGCAGTTGCACTTCACAAGCTCAAATTTCTATGAAAAAATGTCCCAAATGGTAGTGCTTTTTTAAATTCTTTTACCTACACAAGTTGGTCACATGCTTAAAAAGTTTCAGATCATTTGGAATTGTACAACATATAAGAAAAAATAGTAAGTAGACAATAGTAGAGAATGATTCGAAATACTAAATTGTTAAGAATTTAATTATGGAATCTCAAAATGCCAATACCAGTGGTTGCAATGTTGTAATAAAGAATCTATATATTATTATTTTATTTTATTTAAATGATATTGAAAATTGAGTAAGATAAAGAATTTTCAAATTTTATTTTAGAATAGAAAAAACATGCGTGCCCGCAAACAAAAAATCCTCATAACTTTTGACTCATTGATCAAATGGAATGATTCAAAGGTTTCCATGTGTATATAACTTTGGAAAACAAATTTCAATTTTTTTTTCCTAAAAATATTGACTTTTTCTAATTTGCTCGGACTGCCTATTTACAAAAAAATGTAATACATCAAGCCATAACTTTTTACTCATATTTTCAACTGTCATGGAATTTAGTGCATATGAAAAATATTCCTTGTCCCCACCTTCCGTTAAAATTTGGGCCAAAAATATGAAAACCTCTAATCACACGTGCTTGTCCAAAATTGCTATGTAGCCAAAAAAACATATGTTGGTCCTTTAAGGGTTAATTCCTAAATGCCCACTACATTCATTTTGGGTGTTGACAATACTTTGATGTTTATATAAAACCTAACCAAGTTGCTTTTTTTAGCATTTAATATTTTTTTAAGCTATTTTTCAAGTCTCGTTTTAGCATCAAAAATTTGATTTTGAAAATGATTGATTACAATTTTCCTATTCAAGATTTTGTGCAAGTGTGTCCATTGTAATCTTGTAATCTKTATTGTTCAGGGCGAGCTCTTGGAAATGAGCCTCAAATACACTAGATCTTGGAGAAAAAGTCACATTAGAAATTCATTAAAAAAGTTGTAGAGTAGATTTTGAGTAGCCATAAATTGATTGGGGTTATGCATGTTAGGCTCTTTGACCTCATATATTTGGTGACCATTTTTATAGATTTGACATGTGAAAAAAGGATTGAAAGACTTCAAATTACTTTTGTAGTTTTAACACCCTCATGATCAAACATTATAATCTTTCAATTCATAAGTGAAATTGTTTTTTTTCCTAGGTGATCTCTTACATGTCTAGTTTGAATTTGCACTGTTACAATTCAAATAAAACTTAAACAAATTATTCAGAATATTGGCGTTTCTAGAAGGTGGGAAGTTTGGTCTTTCTACATTTTTACAAAAAACTTGTATGCCATAAGACTTGTACTACTAGAAAATATCATGTCCATTTAATATGGAAAGATTTTGCATACTTGTGTTATTATGTACAATTGATTAGGACTGCTTTGTTTGAAAATCTGTTGACATGTCTATGTTGTGACTGCCATGTAGGATGACAACAATTGTTTGTTTTAGTAAATATGTCAAAAAATGGGTTGAAAATGTATGTAAAAAAAACTCTAAAAGAGGGAATGTGGTACTGAATTAATATTGAATTTTTATATTTTTCTTTAAAAAATCTAAAAGATGGAATGTGGTACTGAATTATAATAGTTTTTATAATGAATTGAGAAGTGTTAATTTCAATTGAAGAATTTTTGAGTAATAAAATAGTATCCTTAATTTATAACTAATTTTTTTTAAAACTTGATTGCAACAGACAACTTCATATATATATTTTCAACTTTTATTGCCTCCAAAATCAAGCTTTTCACAACTTCATCTCATATTTTAAAAACTAAATTGCTCAAACGTCTTTTCAATAGATATGAATCTATACAATAACAAAAATTAATTAATAATATTTTAGAATATATTTTTTTGTTGCCTAGTTTGACATTTATATTAAAAATAACCTTCTAACTACTGCAATATTTATTGGAATGATGTGAAATAAAGCTTTACACTTAGATAATGATGATTAGCATTAATCCTAAAAATTTCATGTAGAAAATAAAGTTATGAAGTCAACAAAGCTTGCCACACCAACCACATGGGCTTACCAAAAACATGGTTTGAAAAAGAAAGAAAAATTAGACACCAACCAAAGTGGCTTATCCCAAAAAATAGGATGCAAAAAAGAGAAAAAAAATTAGCACAAACCAAAAGGGCTTTTTTAAAATACTAGGATATAAAAAATAGAAAGAAAGATTTCACACTAACCAAATGGGCTCAACAAAAAAAAATAAGAGGTGAAAACAAAAGAATTTTTCTTGCACAAGCCAAATAGTTTTACTCCAGAAAATAGTGTGTGAAAAATAAAGAAAAATTTCACACCAAACAGTTTTAACAAAAATAACATAGTGTGAATAAAAAGAAACATACCACTTCAAAAAAATGGGCTTAACACAAAAATAGGGTGTGAAAAAAAATACTACACCAATGAGATGGGCCTAACCCAAAAAATAAGGTGCGAAAAGACAAAACAAATTTATATCAACTATAGTGGCTTGCTTGTAAGCCCAATAGTTGTCAATTGGATTTCATAACTTTTTTTTGCTTTCGCACATTTTTATTGGACATTATAAACATAAAGAAGGGTGAATGCATGAAAGACTAGTACTATTTTGTGTCACACTTTGATTGACGGAGTTATTATCTACTATAACTTTTGAAGTATGAATCCAATTAACTTGAAATTTTTATTGGAGATGTCTTTCTTGATAGCAATCAGATTGCTTATTTTTCGGAAATTTTCAAAAATCATTTTATATTTAAATTTAAATTTAGCTAATTTGTCACACTTTGCAATTTAGGGTTTTTTAGTACTGGGGAGAACCCAAAATTAATGATCTAGAGCTGAAATTTTTGTGGTCCATTCCCACACTAGGAATGCATGCATCTACCAGAGGGAATTTAAAAAAACATTGTTTTATTTCCTCTACATGCGTACAAACAGGTCTCCCTTACGCGCGTACTTCTGAACATTCAAGATGGTTTTAAGATCATTCTTTTGGTAAAATATCTTCATCATATAGTTCTCCCAAATTGCCAATTTTTAGTTTTGTCAAAAATTATTTATCCTATTTATTACAAATTAAAACATCAAAACACCTATTTACATGAAATTTTGCACTTTTCTAGTTTTCCTACTTAGAGAATTTTCCTACAATTTTCCTTCATAGGATACCTTCTTCTTATGGGTATATACATTAATATATTTTTCACATTTCTTTTAAATTTTTTTTCTAATTTTTCAGTACTCCCAAAAAAAAACATGAGTACTATGCCAAACGCTACCAAAACCGCACGTTGTTTCATGCAATCATCCAAAACTAGAAAGAGTATTTGCATGGTGTTTAGTAGAAGTTCCTACAGTGAATTAGTGTACCATGTCTTTAGAGTACCTTGTTTTCTAAGTGGATGGTGAGAAGATGTCAATTTCAAGGAAAACCACAAATGATTTTTCACAAGGGTCCACGTGGCATTTATCCGTTTGTTATTAAACTTTTAAAAAAAAACTTAAAATGGGTAGAAATGTCATTCTCTCATTCATTGAGATTGCTACTTGTAAGTGACCCTCTTTCTAGCCCACATTTGTATTTTTATGACATCAAAGTGGTTGACAAAGAATATGGGATATTTCTACCATGATTGCTATATTTGAATTTTGTATTCATACTTCCATATTTGTCATCGAATTTATATCTTGTATTTGTAATTTTTTATTATGTCGTATCCGTATTCCATATGTCTTCCATATGTCTTCCATATATGTGTTCCATATTTGGCTTGGACGACTCAAATTGGACCGGTCGGATGCCCGACATTAATTTTTTCCTTCCTACATTAACTGTGCTAAGGGGAGGTTTAATTTTTTTCCAAAATGATTAGACAGCCCAGATTTTTTGACAATGAGGGGAGACAAGTTTTTAAATAAAATAGGTTGTATTTCACTTTTTTGAGTGGATAGTCTTTAGAGTCCATAAGAGCCTGAAATACTATCATTTTCCACTTCCAATATCTAATTAGGTATTTAGAATGTTGATTAGAATTTTGCCTTGTTTTCCAAATTGTAAAATAACACCTAATTAGAGTATGACAGGATTTTACCTTTTAACTATGCATGTGATGAATTATAGACTAAATGAGTTGATAGTACAAGTTGTTAGATGTACTACTAGATTGTAGACTTCTTCACGGGTGATCCACGTAGTGGTCACCATCCACTTCATAAGAATTGGAAAAAGTCACTTTGTACCATGCATGTGAAAATCTATCATTTCAAGACATGTGTGATTAAAGACTGAAAAGAGCTGTTTTTAGCATGAAAACAGGCTAGGAGGTCAATGGCAAAATTCATCTGCCTTGGTTTTCTCATAAGGTAATGATTCCTCCCTAGGGAAATTAAACTCTAAAGAACCAAGGCCTTTTTTTGCCAAAAAACACTCAAAACTATCATTTTCATTGCAAAGACAAAAAATTTGAACACTACTATATATGGACATTTAACCATAGGATCATACACCTAAGTAGCCTGAGAACGAATAGAATAAATTTCAAGAAATTTGACCTCACAAAATGCAATATATTTGCATTTAAAGTGAAGAAAACAATTTTTTACACATTGTAGGACTAGATTATTTGACTTTAAACCTTATCAACTTAAAGTTTTTCCCCTACAAAGTTTTGAGGCTCAAATATTTATTAATGGTGGGAAATTGTGTTAGGAGTCTTGGAAAAAAATTTAAAAGAATTTAATTTCCATTCTTGAAAAAATTGTTATTAAATAAATAGAGGTAGGAACCATCCTTTTTTTTATTTTGCAAAAGTTCTAGGATGGCGCTCACTCAAAATTTGGCGAAGCATTTTATTTCTTCATACATCCATGTTTTTGGACCAAGAAATACTTTTCAATCAATTTCRTACTTTTTCATCCATATTTGTCAATTTTATCCATATTTTAAATAGAAATGAACAAAAATTGCTAAAAAAATGACTACTTTTATTTGGTGAAAAGTAGATTTTTATTTTGATATGGCACCATGGTGCCAAAAGAAAGGGTTGGTAGGTACAAGATAGAAAGAAAATCTTAATTATTAATATCTCTAAGATGAAATTAAAACGCACTAATGTCAATGGTGAGATTTTTCTAGCAAGCAACTAAACCATGTTAAAAAAATTTAGTTGTAAAAGTTGCATTCAAAAATAAACCTACAAGTTGTTCTTTTAAGCAGATGCTTAGAATGCAAGGTTGCTATTTTGTAAGCATGTCAATGTGAGCTTGTAAGCATACCATTTTAAAAAAAAGTCCATCCATAAATTTGGTCAAAATTACTATTTTCAATAAATTTGAGTACCTATTACCATGGACCTATTACCGTGATTCCTTGAACGATCTTGATGTGTTATTTATTGGACTCCGCTAGATTTTAAAGAAAAAAAATGGTGATTGATTAGAATTTGTTTGAAATCAAATGAAGTTGTTTCATTGATATTCAAATTTTTATGATCCCTTCCTTCTTGTTTCTAGAGACCTCGTGACGTTGAAAGAACCTCCCTAGCCACCAGCCAAAAAAGAATAGTATACAATTACAGGGGTCCTCTTGGTGTTGAGAGGTCCCAATCATCAAGATGGCAAGTGCTCAATCCTCCTCTTGATGCGGAGAGGAGCCCCCTAGCCATGGCCAAACAAAATTAAAAAAAACATTGGGCCGAAGTTAATGGCTCCTCTCAAAACACCTATTTTCTTGAAATTTGGCACTTTTTTAGTTCTCATAGTTAGAGAATTTTCCTATGAATTTCTTTTTGTGGTTAGCTTCATCTTAAAAGTATACACGTTGACTATATTTTTGAGAAATTTTAAAAACTATTTTTCTATTTTTAAAGTACTCCAGAAAAGTTAATAAGTATYATTCTAAAATGCAATCAATAGTACAAGTGTTTCTTGCAATCACCCATGAATTTCCGTGGCTTTATGTTACAATTGGTGGCACCTAAAAATGACAATACATTCAATGGCCCTATTTTGTATTTTCCATGTCAATATACATCTCTACTTTCATGTTTATCCCAAAAACGGATGAAAAATACCTTTTCTTTATCTACTACAATTGATTCCTATCATCCAAATGACTTGAAACGTCCCTATTGTCCGTAAGTAAGCGTCCCTAAGTAAATTACTAAAAAATAGTAAAAATAAGTAAATTCAAAAAATATAAAGTGTCCATGTGTAATAACTTTATGGAGATTATTATTCACCAAAAAATGCACCAAAAAATTCACCAAAATAATTTTTTATATGTTTCAAAATGCAACTTGTATACAACACTCTTTAGACCAATATAAAACACACTTGGAACATGATTTTGAAAATCCCTCTCTTAAGAAGGTGTATTTGTATTAAAAAAACTAACCTACCAAATTTCACATTGTAATTCTTCAAAAAATATAGTGGACACGTACTAAAACCCTCCAAATTGGCAAGTGTGACATTGAATTAGGCTTTATTTTTGGATAGTAAATTATTTTTGAAAATTACAAAAAACTTAGGCAAGGTCTATAGTAGTCATGAGAACCTTCCTTATGAAATCTTGAGTCATTTGGAGCCAAAACACAAAAGTTATGGCCAAAAATCAAATCAGCATATAGAGTGTGACGCAAAATAGGATAGGTGTTTCTTGCAATCACCCTCATGCCCATGCTGACAGATCCCCTTATTCCCATCATTAAATTTTTAGGTATTGCACTATTTAACTTCCCACCGTCTAACACTCGGTAGTCTACAATCTACAACTTGCTTTTTTCCCGTGGTAATAGCTCTGTCCTTTAAGGGTCAAATCTTACTAAAAGTATAAACAACTCAAAGTGAAAGTCTTTTCCCGCATGGAGAGGGGGTTTGTTCCTTTCCATGTACTGTTTTATCAATTGGAATCAGTATTTTGAAAATTAGCTTGTAAAAAAATTTGAAAAAAGTTTCTCTTTTCCATATACGTCCTTATCAAACAATAGTATTGTAGTTCCTCCTTAAATTTGAATCTCTCATTAGATTCTAACACTATAAGAAACCCGTGTTTTTTGGAATGTTTTCACTATTTTTCTTGATGCATTTTTGTGGACATTAAATAAAACAGCCCATGTTTTTATGTCAACAATGATGCTCAATAATACATTCATGGGCTGTTTTATTTAACGTCCACAAAAATGCATCAAGAAAAATAGTGAAAACATCCCCAAAAGCATGGGTTTCTTATAGTGTAAGATATCATTGTTGCGACTCTAGATAAGGTTTGAGAGCTTTGAGTTTGTCGCGCATATCAACAGATACGTGCCCCAGAGAGACTTGCAAAAATTTGGTACAAATAAAATAGTTCCCTTTGACGTTATAGCATCATTGACTATCCATACCAATATCAAAAGTTATGGTCCATTTGGCAACGAAGAGGGTGAGCCATTCACCAGTGGAAAGGGTAGAGTAATTGGGTTTCATGGAGGAGGTGGTGCTCTTCTTGACAGCCTCGGTGTTTTGATAATTCTTGATACATGGTGATACAAGTTGACTAATGGAAGGAGATTACCCAGTGATCACCACCAAATCGGACAAGCGCTCAAATTGATCATATTGTAAACATGTGAGCTGATTATTGCAACAACTATCTACACTTGAAATTTCCATATTTTTGTCTTTGTTGAAAGTTACTAGAGTATAGTCTGACTTAGAAAGATCCACTTCCAAATGAATTGACTCATATACTTTCAAAGCTTACAAAATCTAGATGAAGTAATTTTTTACTGGAAGGTAAAACAAGTTTTTGTTCTGGAGAGGTTCATATTTGAAGCTTGAAATCCATTTTTACAATTTCCTTGAATACAATTCATTGAATAGTTATTCCTAAAGCAAAGGTTGAATTGAACAATGCTAATAAAATGAATTGTCTTTGGTTGTAGAAAGCAATATAAACCAGATTGGACAAAAATGGATAAAACTTTTAAAGGAATGCCAAAAATTGCCAAAAAATGGGAAAAAATGAGCTACATTTATATTTTTAAGTTCACCCAAATTTGTTTGTAGCGATCCATGTTTTGTTTAGATTACGGAGATCCCAAACTCTAAGAATTCAAGTCCCTACTCATGAAAATATTTTCTTCACATGATTTGGAGCCTAACCAATCCATAAACCATAGCCAAGAACAATCCCGTTCATTTGTAGCGAGGACAGGTTCCATGTTGTAATGAAGTCATAATTCCCAATTTCTGGGCAAAATAGTGTAATTAAGCATTATGTATTTTTCATCCAAATTTAATCGTCCCTACTTGTGGTTTATGTTGGGCAATTGTTGCTCATCATCGGGAATTGCTCTATACCAAACAAAGGTAGGTGGACCCAATACCAATAGTTGACCTAATACCACCCAAATGTAGGACCTTTGTTGATTCTAGAATGAGAATCTATGCCAGAAGTACATGCCTTAATTTCACAATAAGTGAACTTAAGGCATGTATTATTGTCATAGATTAGGTCAATGGTTGTTATTGGGTTCACCTACCTTAGTGCATCCATGTGTACACAATTCCAATCTAGCAATTCACATGGTTAAGCAAAATACAAAATCCAAACTCTATTCCAACACTTGAGTGGGAAACTTGAGTTCTCTACAAACTGACTTATGTAAACATAGAATTCATGTGCTATACTGAAGCAAGGAGCCGGACATTAGTAGTACTGTGACTCCCAATATCTCAATCAAAACTGTAGGAGAATAACAAGGGTTTCCAAGAGTTTTCAATGCATATGTTTCGAGTCTCCCATTGGATGCATCAACACAAATGAATCACAAGTACTCAAATGTTTTCTGAAACTGAACCTCTATTCGGTACTGTACTGTACTGTACAATACAAAAAAAAGGGAATCGGAGGTCCAATGAAGTGGACTCTGCACACTTGATATTTTTAAAACCTATTTGGATAACTGGTTTCTCCAGCATGCAGGTGCCGGTAAACGTCAACAAAGGTAAAGTTCTACAAATCTTGGACAGCTGCAAGAAACAAAGCCCACAGAGCATACATGTATTGAGAAATTGAACAAAGCATTAGAAAATGTGTAATTTACATACTCAGGGGTTACAAACTATATTAGGCAATGATACAGGTCATTTGCTTTCAAGAAATAATGATTTGGGGGCTGATTAAGGAAACGAATTTAGAAGACAATTAACCTGCTGCTCCTCCATCTGGCTGAAGCCAAACTTGTTCATCCAAATGGACTTTGCATTCTTGGGTGTTGGAAGAACCAAGCGCTTAACTTCAAGGATCCCAAGGAGTCGCTCAATTGTTATCATAAGTGCTTTACAGAACCCCTATGGGCAAAGAGGCAACAGATTTAATGTTAAGCACACCATATTCTGACCAAAAATCACAGTTTTAAATTATATTTCTGCAGTGAAACAAGAGTATCTGTAGACATAAATTCCAAAAACCTTGTCGAAGGAAAACAAATTAGAGACCTTTTATTTCTTGTTGAGGACAAACTAAAACGTACGTGGGAAAGCCATTTTTCTGTCCTCTCTAGTTCCAACAAGTGTAAAAAGTTATGTTACTTCTGAAGGAACCATCTCAATGGCACAGCCCTGACTCCCACAATAACAAAATGAAAACAATATTTTCACTAAAGTTTTACTATTTCAAGAGCTTTTAGACAACATCATGAAGCATGCGTAAGAGCATTTGTGACCATACGGAAAACTCCCCATGGATCATCGTGAAGATTCTCTTTATGATCCTGTTCAAAAACTATCCACTTTAATCGACAATTTTTTAAACCATATCACACACCACATCAATAGACATTGACCATAGTCACACTTGAAGTGGAACTAGAAGTGCAGAAGTGAATTAGAGAGGTTTTACCTGGCCCTGGTGTGGAAGACTAGTTGCCACCAAAGGAACTTCAGCAATTTCTGGACCGAAAACTTGCTGAAACAACCTTCTCACTGTACAAGAAAACCTTCACTCAGAACCTGGGCTCAGCAAAATGAATAGACAAGCAGGTAACTCAAGCTTGGAACTCCCTCAACGGAAACTATAGTAATTGATCCAGCCTTCTTGAGAGAGACTACCACAGGATAACAAGTGACTCGTAAGTTAAAGCATCAATAAGAAATACACACGATTTTTTCTTACGAAGACAATTCACAGAGGCAATCAAGACATAGGAGCTTACTTGAGCTTGAGGACAACACAGAAAACGCCTTCAAAATCGTAATCCTTTGACCTCTTGCTGCAAATATAAAATGTTCACRCTCAAAATATAGACCTCTTCARTACATTAAAAGACCAAGGATTCAGAATTTTTAAATGACCAATTCGATTGATCATATTGTGAAAACTGCAATTCCGACGGGGCCAAAAAATTTATCACCAGAATCAGTGAATGACATTGTAATTGTTGCTGAGAAATAGAAAAAATTGGAAGAAAGAAAGTTCCCATATGTCCTCAAAACTACTAGAAAAAGGGTCTAATTTGGGTTTCTTGATATTAACAAAGCATCTGAACCTTTACACAAAATCAATAGTGATCAACATCAAATTACAGAATCACCTCCGAAATCATCGACTAAGACACACCTGTGCACCAATTGAGGTATTAAACTCCGTCCAGTCTTGAGGTCCTTTATTGGATCTAAGCAATCCTGCAAATCAAAACATGTTGCCTCAATAGCGAGTAACAGAGGCAAGAGAACTTCCTCGGTGACCACAGGCATGCAATAATTTGACCAAAAAAATGTAGAAGCAAAGCAGGACTTCTAACACTATGACAAAAACTGAAAGATCAAACATAATCATTGTAACAAATTGTAATGCATTCACGTGTCTACAACAAAGGGCAAGAACGGCACATACTGTAAAAAGATTCACGGTCTCCGCAAGAGTCTGAATATTGCCAGAGCTKCCAGCCTTGCCGCAGAGAATCTGCCATTCGTAACTTGGCCTGCTAGAAACTCACAAATAGTGCTGTCGGACAGTGACTCAGTCCCATTGCCGACTAACTGTGTCAAGATGTTATCTATGCTCTGGCAGTCGTCCTCGCAGAACCATTCTCCTTCAGGCAGCTCCTGCCCAGCGAACAATCATATCACCAAATATATCACCAATTATGTAAACTGGAGAATACTATTCGGGTCACTTGAAGCAGTGGTTTGAACCAATATGTAGGGGTGCAATTTTCGGGAGATTACTAAAGAGATGAGAAGGCATCCCTTTGGGTCAAATCTATCGAGATCGAATTCTTATCACCATGTGTGAAATTATCGTGCAATTTCAAAGTGCCCAGGACGTTTTAGATCACGATAAGTGACAGTACAGAATCCCAAATTCATTCAAACATGAGTGGCCATGGACATTCTTAGCCAAGTCATGCTTAGACCCAACTTGCTAATTGAAGATCAATCAAGTGTTGATAGGCATCCAAACCCGCAAGCCAAAAGTCAAAGGCTAAAAGCCTAACCCTAAACTCTAAAGTCAACTGACAAAGTTAGCTTGCATTCAATCAAAGATTCTAAGTCTATTCTTCCACATGAAACTTCGCTGTTATGATGCAAGAGCTAGAATTAGAACTAAGTGCAGAGACTCTCCATGAAATTTCCCATGATCAGCAAGAGAGAGTGTGAGACAATATACTTACGTCAAGATCATCTATCCCAGAATCTTTTAAGCAGGCAACGTGATACTCTCGCCCACACTGGCAAGCATAATCTAAGCTTAGAAAAGTAGAGAAATGAGTTTTCCCGGCTCAAGTTCATAAAAAGTGAGATACCACAACCAAACACTAAGGCTCCCCAACAATTGGCAATAATGCACCTATGATCCTGGGTTTTTAGGGTTTAGGGTTCTGTCTGAAATATATCGAGTTCTATTTGAAGGACCATAAATCAGAAACGAAATACATTACAGGGTAGTTACGACTTCTCACTTGATCACAGACGAGCATCGTCATGCCATCAACATAACCTGAGTCGCTCGAATTCCATTTCCTGCCAGTAAAACAAAGAATTCGCAGCGTAAGAAAGAAGACAGATCAGAAAGGCTCTTGACATTCCCAGAACTAGGGCCAGGTTGTGGTACCTAATCAAAGTTGAAAATTACGGAGTACTTCTTTTCAGAGTGATACCATCGTGACCAATAGTGTGGAGAATTAAAAACTTACTTGCAAATTGCACAACCTCGAACAGAAACATACTCCTCCAAATGATGTATGACACGGCCTCGGTCATCAGTTTCTTCAATCTTTGGCATTCCTTCACTTGGATTGCCTGAAACAAGTTCCTGGGCAACTTGGGCTTCTCCGGGAGCGCCCTCATTGCCACACCGACATTCGTCACCACTGGCCATCGAAATTATCTTTCCCATCATACGCAAAGAATCAATACAACAGTGCTAATGTAATCGAACACCGTTTAGAATAGTCAGGTTGAAGTTATATCACAACTTGAGTGTATCATCCAAGGCAAAGAATCACTACGGTGCTAATGCAATCAAACACTGGTTAGAATGGTAAAGGTTGAAATCTTATTATAACTGAAGTATATCAAGACCACTACCTCTTGATCACAACTTCAAGCTAAGAGCATCAATCAATAAATCAGTTTTTCGAAGTCCGCTACTTAACTCTCAACGCAGACTCTGTTATAATTAGGGTTCCATAATGCAAGTGACATGACCGACTGCTTCTCTACTCAACTCAGAATCGCTTATAAGTAGGTACCGTGCTTATCAAAGCTTACCTCGTGCTGCAGCGTACACCTGCGACTTGCTTCACACTTCAGACAGAGTACACACTGCAAGGCAAAACACGCAACTACGCTTTCAAGTTGAATATCTCCAAAGCTTAATTATAGTTTTGAAGAAAGTGGAGAGCTCAAGGGACGGAACAGAAAATGGAGACTGGCTGCAATGCCTGTGATGGTTTCTAGAGGCCCAGCCAACAATTGCACGAAGCACAAACTCTCAAAGATGAAAATTAGGGTTTCGTGTTGTGCCTGGAAGAGACTCGCAGGATCCCTAATACGGGTTTGGGATTTTGCTTCCTCCACCCACACCATAGCTGCACAATTATACAGTCTGGAAGGGACAAATCAGGGCCCATAAATAAGTTACTTAGTGCCAATGAGGATTAGAAATTCATCCGTTCCATCGGCTACAGTAGAACTATCAAATACAATCTAATTTCACTGCCTTGAGAGGACAAGTACAATCAATCTTTTCTAATTTCACTGCCTTGAGCGGCCGCCGACTGTCTCCGACGCTTGCAACATTGAAATACCCCTTTTTTTCGGCTTTCAAAATTTGTTGTTGGTTTAACCCCAAAATGACCCTGTAATTTCTTGAGCTTCTAAAATTTGCTCTAAATTGAACAAAAAGCCAACATTTTTTTTTTTTTTTTTTGAAACAAATGGACAATTGCCATTGATAAATGAAAATAGAACACAGAACCAGAGGACAAGTCCTCGGCGGAGAAATTTTACATTTTCAAGACAGCTAAAAGGACCAAAATAAGACCCCAACAGCTAACCAAAAAGAGCCATCCACGCTAGTTTGCAAGAGATGAATCACCATCAGGAGAGGAGAGACCACAAGCCTCTCACAAAGCAACAAAACCCTGGCAAAGTGCAACAGGACTAAGAGCCCATTCATCCTGAACAAACTGTAACAATGGAGATGCAATTTAAGCAAAGGCTCCCGTTTTTGGGAGAGTCAGATCCCACTGCATTTTCTTGTGAGATCGCACTCCAAAGAAATCGGTTTGAAGCCAGATACTATCAAACCTTTTGAGGAAAACGCCCTCTTTATCAGGATATAAGGCGCACAAGTTTGAAGTCTAGTTCCAGGCATGGCGAGTCCTATCACAATGATGGAAACGATGAAGGATGGTTTCATCAAGACCTGTCTGGCAACTCAGGCACTCAATGGGAATATTAGGATTAGCGATTYCCCTCCAAACATGAACTGCAACCGCACAATGAAACACCGACCAAAGGAAGCCCGCATCTTTATGAGGTCTGACCTTGCTCCATACATCACCCCACTTCGGGCGGTATCCATTCACGAGGTCACCATGCCACTTGTCAGAGATGGGTTTCTTCAGTTCAGTTCGAGAGGTAAGTAGAGCTCGACCTTGCTTAGCTGTATATGCATGGAGAGGAGTGGATTCACCCTAGACCCAACGCCCTGGGTTGAAAAAAAGTTCTGTGACAATCCCAACATAGAGTGGTGGGCCGGCTTTAGGTTGGATGACCCTAACCCTTTTCAGCCATCCCACGAGTTTGTGACCTTCAGTCAGTTCTTGCTGGGTTGGGATCCTTAGGGTTGCTGATTGACTACCCACTGTAAAACAATTGTGACCAGGGGGAAGAAAGACGACATGACGGTCAGGAAGTAACCTGGGCCTGACTTGGGCTGAGGTTGCAAAAATATTTGTTGGAAGAATATCAGCTTCGGCTTCGAAGAYTCCAATGAACTCCCGGCTCCAGGTCTCCTRCCTATTTACGGTAAGTAGATTGATCCACTCAGGAGGAATAGAATTAATCATACGGTTGTATGCTTGTTCTTCATTTGCTTGGAATCCAAATTGTATCCTAACTTGGTCCCATGTACAAAATGTGRGTGCGAGATYGTCCCAGATATGGATAATTTGCCACAACCCATTTGTCATAAGAGTAGCCGCTCTTGTGGTGGTAAAGCCGTGAACGCTACCTATGAAATGATTGGACCACCAAATGGAAGTCGAGAGAACTTCATCAGCGTTTTGAGGAGGGGTTGCTSAAATATGTCTCACCAAAAGTCGCCATGCTCTAATTATCCTTTCCCATGCTCTGGATCCCTTACAAGCTCGGAACTTCTTTAGCAAAATCCATTGTGGCATAGCTGGCCATGCTCCTTGGGTATGAGGCTTGCACTGTAAGAGTCTATATCGCAAGAGAAAGTGAAGATTAGATACTCCTGGGCTCATAGCTTTGAGGATCCATTTTGCCATGAGTGCATGAAGGGCTTCTTCCGGGTCTATTAAGTTGAGGCCTCCAACTTGTTTAGGCGCACAACAATTTGTCCAGCTTACACGTGCCCGACAACGATGATTTGAACCAGACCATAGAAAGTCTCTCAATGATGCCCTAATTTTACGTATGATGTCCAATGAACCACCCCATATGGTTATAAAATACCATAGAGAGCTTAGAAGGATAGAATTGATGATAACCACACGCCCTGCCAGTGAAAGATGAATGCACGTCCAGTGGTCGAGTTTCTTCTTTATCTTGGAAGCTAGAAAGTCGTCGACATCTATAGTTTGCAGATCAATGCCAAAAGGTGTACCTAGTAATTTTGACAACTGGCGCTCAATTGCCCAAGGGCAATCTATTTGCGATATCCATAAAGGGGCTGGTTCAGGGGAGAGCCAGTATGCCAAACTCTTTGGCCAATTAATCATGAGTCCCGATGCTAAACCATAATGATCAATAAGATTAGAGAGGTTGCGGAAGATACTTTCCTCTCCCTGAATCGTAAAGTTAACATCATCTGCAAATTGACTTATAATTTGCTCAGCAGCATTAGCGGGGAGGGAAATGCCCTTGAGCTGACCTATTACCAAGCGATGTTTAGCTGCTGCGTTCAATGCTTCGCCCACAAAGAGAAAGAGGTAAGGGGCCAATGGACAACCTTGTCTAATCCCTCTGAGGACGGGGAATGCTTTGGTGTCAATTCCATTGACACACACCGATGTCTCAGCATTGTTAAAGAGTAATTTAACCATATTCACATAGCTGCCTGGAATCCCCATCACCTCAAGGACTTGAAAAAGGAATGGAAGGTGAACAATGTCATAAGCTTTTTTGAAATCTAGTTTCAACAAAATAGCAGATTGATTGGATTCTCTAGCCCATGAAATCGTTTCATGAAGGAGGAGAATGTTGTCAAGGATATACCTTGTAGGAATAAATGCTGTTTGGTCAGGGCTGATAATCTCTGCTAGTATAGGCTGAAGACGACGTTGAAGAGCTTTTGCCAAGATTTTATAAGCCACATTAAGGAGGCTAATGGGCCTCCAATTGCCAAGGTCTTCTCTTGAGCCACCTATGTGTAACAAAGCAATTGAGCCGTGATTCATACCTTGAGGAAGGGAGCCACAAAGGATCGCTTGGTGTATCATCGTGGTGAATTCAGCGCCAATCATGCTCCAATACTTTTTGTAAAACTCAGTGATAAGGCCATCAGGACCTGGGCATTTATTTGGGGCCATTGCTTCCAAAGCAAGGTTTAACTCTTGCTCACTGATGGGGTATGAGAGGGCTTCTTTAGCTTCAACTGTGAGTTTATCAGAAAGAAGACAAGTGAAGTCGTTCCTGGCCGCTGACTTTTCTGGAGTCTCTGGTTCAGCCGAATAGAGGTGGCTATAAAAATCCGAAACTATCTGCCTCATGGCCCCAGGGTCTTCAATTATTGTTCCTTGAGAATCCCTGAGACTAGTGATTGCATACAATGCTGGCTTTTCTCGAATAGACTTGAAGAATTCAGCGTTAGCTGAATCGCCATGAAGCTTCCTTCGGATGCGAGCTCGGATACGTAAACCAGTAACTTTTTTGGTTTCCACAACYTGAACCCGAAGTCTAGCTTGGCCATGCTCATGCTGTGCTATAAGGTCGTCAGGCAACGCATGGAGTGTAGTTGTAGCCGTAGATAGGTGAGCTCTAGCGCCATTTTCTTCTGCTCTAAATTCTTGAGCTTTACACTTGCAAAATGAACGATACGCTCTTGAGACTCTCTTCAGTTTGGAAAAAAAAGAAGCAGAGGGGGAAGAATTATACCAAGCCTTCTCAATGACAGGTCTTGCCTCCTCAAGCCACTGTTGGCTCATCTTCCATCGACTAGGACGAGATGGTGAATTCGTAAATTCGATAGAAGCCATTACAGGTGCATGGTCTGACCATGCGTTGTCGCTGAGGATTTTGTATTCTATAAGCTTTCGAGTGGATGCTCCTCCATAATTTTTGAAGAGATAAACTCTATCAAGCCGAGCTAAGATCCTATGGTCATCGACCCTGAAGTTATCCCATGAGTAAGGGAGGCTTCCTTCGGATCTGGCATTATCCTCAACATGCAAATGCCTTTTGAGATTGGAAAAGAGAATCCTTTCAGCTGCTGGTATCATGCGTCCACATGGGTTAGTTTTATCACTACGTTGTTCAACCATGTTAAAATCGCCTGCTAAGATCCACCGACATGAGCTTGGAAGTTCTCTGATTAATGCTTCCCATAACTGACAGCGGGATGGGGAGTCATTTGGTGAGTAAATATTGGCAATTCCAACATCACCACCAGGGATACCTTGAAGGATGATCCATATAGCCCGGTTGTCCATAATATTTCCTGAACTATGAACCATATGTCGCAACCTTGGGCTTACTAGGGTAATAATACCTCCTTTCCCTGCGCTTGGGCCTAAAGGATCATTATTATACCCTGGGCTAGCTGCTGCGGAGTAAGAGGCAGCTTGTCTCCATAGTACTTTCCCTAAATTCTCTGAATCCTGGTTCCGTAATTTATGCTCCTGGATAAGAAATATGTCTATTTTGGAGAGAGAATGAATATAGTTCCGTAGCAGAGAGGTAGAGGATTTCTCGTTAAGTCCTCGAACGTTGAAAGTGAGTATTCGTAAAGTCATAAGCAATATTGTGATATGAGGGATTGTGGCGGTACCTCATCGCTTAGAAGGAGGGGGAGCAGTTCTATAACCCCAGCAATCATACCCATATGGGATGGGTTGAGTAGGTGGGGTGATCGGAGAAGATGTGAGCGCACAGGCAGCAGCTCTAGCGCTCCTAACTGATGATGTCAACTCGGCAGCAGGAGGTGGAGAATTGTTCTCCAATGCGGGTTTTGTTGATACCTCAATTGGTTGAGATTCTTGGTTTGGCCGGGTCCTGTCGGCGGTGAGACGTTGAATTGCTTTGAATGCCCGTTTATTATCTCGATCCTCTGCTCGACTTGTTGAAGAACATGGTTTGCGGGGCGGTTGACCAGGTCCTAGAACCTGTACTGGGATAATTGATTCTGTATGAAAGAAGGAGATGGCCCGAGGCACCAATGGAGTCACTTGTGTGGATTTGGGACTGCGGATCCCTTGACGGAGTGGAGAGAACTGTTGACATTGAGTGTCTTCAAAGGCTTCATCCTCCTGTTGTGTATTTCCGTTGTCGATCTCATGGGGTTGGATTACCTCAAGATCATCCACAAAAGAGAATCGCTTACCAATGCTTGAGTCAACACTAGGATCCACCCCAAGGAGTTCGAGTGTGTACCTGGCTAGTTCAACAGCAATGCATCGAGAGCCTGAAAGTTCTGAGGAGATGGGAGTCTCTTCAGTAGAACTCGTGATCACACGCCTCTGGTTTTCTTCAAGGGGTCCCGAGCAGTTCGAGATGGGTTGACTGACTGATTGATCCAGGTTGATTAGGGTTTGTACGTTAGATAATGCCCTCACTTCTTCCTCAGCTGCAAAATCTGCCTCTTGCTCGTCTGCAAGGTGTTGCATATAGTGTTCGATCTCTTGCTCAAGAACCATATCAACATCTTCAATTGGCTGCGCTGTATCGGTCACATTAGATATATGGACAGGGTTATCTGATGGATAGAGAGGTGGAGCTAATGGTAAATCCTCAGGAGATTGGGAGACCTGGATGAAATTTTGAACTTGCAAGGTGGGCAACGAAGGATAAGGAACCTGAGAAAGTTGTCTCAGATAATCGAGACAGTTTACGRTATTTRCACCTTYCCTTGGGATTGGTGCTGAATCTGGCAAGCTTGGGGCCTGTGTAGAATGCTGTGGTGACTCAATCTCCATTGCGGTGGGACTTGACGGGGATGATGCTCTGATCTCCTGTCTTGGTGGTACTCGTCTCCAAGCGGTGACCTTTGCCAGCTTCGGTTTTGACTTGTTCGTCTTCCGTTCCACTAGGGTGAAACCTTCCGCATCTGTTGGAGTCGGTTGAGGAGTCGGAGACTTGTTCACGGCTCTATGGTTGTGTTGATCATGAGGATGACGGTTGGCATGAGGATGACGGTTGGGTCTTTGATTTGGACGAGTAGTGGATACTTTGCCTCTTGATTGTTGAGTAGATCTGAATGGTAACTCAAGAATACCTTTCCTTGGGCAAGAAGTGGAACCTTCATGGATAATACCCGGGCAATGACTGCACGATTTGTCAAGCACTTCATATTCAACTGTTACCTCCGAGAAGAGCCCGTCAATATTTGCAACTGAAACGTGAGCGACATATCCACTCGACGGGTTGATAGCCACACAAAAGCGTGGATCAGAGTTCCTGGAGTCGTTGGGATCGACGTCCAAGACGGTACCCACAGTACCTGCAATCTTCCTTGCTTCATGCTGGTGAAACTCCAGGGGTAGATTCTGCAATGTTATCCAGCATGGGACTTCTAAGCCCGAAGGTTGCGCAGGATTGAATCCGGGAATCCAACGTTGGAAGGTAGCAATACCAGCTTGAAGATGACAGGGCGACAATAGCAGTACTCTATGAACTTGATCTATCAAGTCCAATTTAATAAAGTGGAATCCACCGCCGGCATCCTTGTGACGAACAATTCTAGTATTGATCTTTGACTCAAGTTCACGGATCCACAGATCGTGCCGTACCAAAGGAGATAAATCAGTAGCAAACCTGACAATGATGACGTGTTGCTTAAGGTAAGCGGCTTCACGTCTGAGACCCACCATGTCGAGGTCCGAGGCTGGGATTACTACACATTCCCGTACTAGTAATCCATTGTGATTCCGAGTTGTGCCAGGAGGAAGATCTTCGCGGTGGTTGGACTTCCGGTTTTCTCGGATCTGGGCTCCTGGCGAATCTGCAAGCTCCTCCACAGTAACACGACGCCAACGACTAGCTTCCTCAGGAAGTATAAAGGACGACGACGCTCCAGCTGCGGATGGCGCCTGACGGAGAGCAGCAGCATAGCTTACTGACTCCATTAGTAGCAAATTAGGTTATGAGCAGTTTTGTRAAGCTAAGTTCGGATTACCAAGCCCAAAACTTAGGTGATCAAACGCATGAAATAACATGAACGCAAACGTAGGTGATTCACAATGCTGCGGATCTGGCGATGATGTTTTCGCGTGAGAAAACGGCCCGGAAGCTTGAGGCGGCTGTACCGCGCAGCTCTCCTGCCCTCACCATCGCTCCGCTCCAGCCCTCTGACTTGTTGCTCGCTACAGATCTCAAAAAAGCCAACATTTTGATACGTTGTACCAATTCTTTCTCAATTGTAACCGTATAAAATCAAACTACACATGTTAGAGTTCACATTAGAAAAGAAAACACAACAATATCTCTTACGACTTGAATGATTATAATGTTTGATCATGAGGGTGTTAAAACTGCAAAAGTGATTTGAAGTATTTCAATCCTCTTTTCACATGTCAAATCTAAAAAGTTGGTCACCAAAAAATTATGAGGTTAAAAGTGGTAACATGCATAATCCCAATCAATTTATGGCTTCTCAAAATCTACTCTACAATTTTTCTAAATGAACTTCTAATGTGATTTTCTCTCAAAGATCTAGTGTATTTGAGGCTCATTAATCACATGTGAAATGCAAGCAAATTGATTAGCTCGCACTCACATCCTGAAAAGATCGATTCCGGGTTCCTCCTCTCATCCCATTTAGGGTTTTCATTTTATGATGAACTTGCTCTCGCACATTTGCTACCTGTGTTTCCGCTATACTCAGCACCAGAAATCTTTTTTTCAAATTCCCAGTGTAGCTATATTTGCCACCCTTTCAAACACTGCACTAAGATTTGGTAGAAATCAAGCTTATTTTGTAGTATTCATCATGTTTTSAAAAGAAATTTGGCGATGATTACGCTGGGAAAAAAATCAGATGTGGAATGCAATTCTATGGGCATAGAAACTGATTTACCCTGAACCGATTGGCAGAGTTGCGAGGACATTATGGCGATTTCTTAGTCCGAGATCTCAAGCGAAGGACCTGGCGCAAGCAGGAAAATCCGTCCCGTTGCGACCTCAATTCGAGCAGGAGAGTGCAGGAATGTCGACTCTCGTGAAAGCCCTAATCGCGCTTGCGCTCTACCTGCTRGTAGGARTCATATGCTTCTCCTTGTGTCAGCAACAACTCCGCGGCGCTACAACCACGACTCTTGTGGACTCCATGTACTTCGCCATCGTGACCATGACGACCGTGGGCTACGGCGATTTGGTGCCCCAGGGAGTTGGAGCCAAGCTTTTGACGTGTGCCTTCGTCTTCGTAGGGTTCGGACTCGTGGGAGTTCTTGTTGGTGGTGCGGCGAATTACCTCGTGGAGAAGCAAGAAAGAATGTTAGTTCGAAAGTTTCATCAGCATAAATCKGATGAGTTTGTGGAAGATGATGATGTGATGGCTGCGAAGTGGAAGGTGGCGGTCTCCGGGGCTCTGGTGCTGATTTTGTTCGTTACCGGAGTGTTGGTGCTCATGTTTTGCGAAGGATTGAGCTTCATCGATGCATTTTATTGTGTCTGTGTTACGGTTACTACACTTGGCTATGGCGATAAGAGCTTCACGACAGAAGCGGGGAGATTGTTTGCGGTGTTTTGGATTCTCTCGAGTACGGTGTGTGTTGCGCAATTCTTTCTGTAYTTGGCGGAGAGTCGGACGGAGGAGAGGCAGAGGCAGATTGCGGTTTGGGCGTTGAGCCGGCCCAYYACGACATCGGATTTGGAAGCTGCTGACCTTGATCATGACGGCGTTGTCAGGTACAAAAAAAGTTAGCCCAAAAGCGTTAAACCTTGAAAACTTGGGAGCTAWTGTTCCTTCGAATCAATTCTCTGTCTATCCCTCTCATCCTCTAAATAAGGTAACCTTGAAATTGCATAAGAATTTCATACATAGTTCGGATCATTCGATCTCAATAACCAAAGCTCTTGTAACCAAAAATCTCTTAGCCGCTCCATAAATCTCCCCACAATCATACCCCTGCATGTGTTATTGTGACGCAAATTTCATCTTCTACCTTCAATATCTTTGGATGCCTCTGTTCCTGTACACCGATTCTCTAATTAACTTCATATTTTCTTGTTCGAGTACTGCTAGATTCCAGTGCCCATGCGAAATAGGAGATTGAAGTAGTATATGTCTTTGACGGATGATCTCATTTTCTCACTTCGATGGCCATGAAAACTCTTTGTAGCTGGCATTCAAAAGGCCATCATTCACCCAGTGCTGTTGAATCTTTCCTTGCTAATTTCTTCTGGGAACTTGTGTGTTTGATTGTCCAGCGCGGCAGAGTTYGTGATTTACAAGCTCAAGGAGGTGGGCAAGATCGACGAAGATGATGTACAGGATGTTTTAAAGGAGTTTCAAACTCTGGATTATGACCATTCGGGCCATCTCACCTTGTCAGACATCAGGGACGCTCCTCGTCTAAGGCAGTCAGCCCATGCTGCCTAGCTAGAATCCACACAATCAATTGCAATTGCAATAACATTGCCACCCAGAAACTTAGTACTGGAGTACTGATCTTTTAACCTGAATTGAGCTACATCAACGGTGCAGTTTCTCCATTTAAAGAGCCTCCTGTAGCTTGGTAGCTGCACGAGAGGGACGGAGCCTCTTTGCATTCTAGCATAGCAGCTTGATCTATGTCATGAGAGAAGTCCGGATGCTTGGTGGTTTTTGATGAGCTTGTCAATTGTTAGTTTTACAGGGCGTTGACTGTAAGATTTTTTTTATTTCAGGTTATTTGTTTTCATGCTCTGTGCATCACAGGAATGTGCTGCTGGTGTAGTATAGGCCATGGAATCATTACTCCCATGGAAAAAACATAGGGAGGCGTCTTATAAGTTGGTCTATGATTTCAAATCTGGATTCATTAAGGGAGAGGCACCCAATGGCGTCCCTGTACCCAATGCCGTCAGATTCTATAGAGCATAATCATTTTAGACTATAAATGTAGGTAGGCAGTACATAGCTTATTTCTTTGACCTAAAATAATAAGCAGTCTACAGTCCCGCTACATTTACCTTCTAGAATGAATGCATGACCTAGAAAGGGACAGCATTGAGTACATGGACGCCATTGAGTGCCTCTCCCTTAAATCAAACTTAGTTTAGAATTATCTACGTGAGGATCACCACATGATGAGCTAATCACTCTTTGAAGGGTGGTTAATGTACCATTTGTCACTTTAATAGGTGTGATGAAGGGCACCATGTTGTAAACTTGTAATATATGGTTCAGTGTAACTTTATCAAGCTCGGTATGGTCAATTTGATCAATTTGCACCATATTTGTCTGTACCAATAACCATTTACAGCAAGCAGTTGAAGCACATGATGACCAAGACATTTTTTTTTCTACAAATTTGCAACATAATCCTTGCATTAACCCCTACATATTGCGGGAATGTTTTTCTATTTTTTAAACCTTTGAATTCTAAAAGACCAAGGCTCATTTTGGGCACAAATTGTGAAAACTTGCTACTTTTTAGGACAACGAGAAAAAGGGGGGGTCATGTCCAACAGACTTTAAAACATCCTAGAGTGAGATTTTTACACTACACATTGGTATTTCTTTTTGGCATTTGCATCTTGTATCACATAAATTAGACACCTGCCAAATTTCAGTCCTAAAAAAGTATTTTTTTGCATATGTTGCTGAAAACTGCTGGAGTTGCCTAGAAAGTATAGTGCAACATAACTTTTGATCCAAGCACTTGAGTGAAAAAAAAAATCATATTTCCTCTTAGGGGTACATGTTCAAACCTTGTGTCAAAATTTGAAGAATCACCGTTAAAATATGACTTTATACGCACCTACCTAAGATTACCTATATACTTTCAATGGTCATTTGGTCCTTTAGTGGTTAAGTTATATTTTAAGAAATTTTTTTATTGTTGTAATTATTTCTAGTTGTGGTTTACATATTACGGGCTCTAAGTACTTTTTGTTCAAGCATTACACATTTACACCACACAATATTAGCACTTTTCATTCTTAACCCCTAAACGCCCAAGGAAGGTAATGGCTTGAAAATTGTCCCAAAACGGCCGTTTTCTAGTGAAAGGGAGAAAGAATTTAAAAATGATTTTTGCTAAATTTCAACCATTGGATCTTCTGTACATAGTAGTGTTTTATGTATCCTAAAAATTTGGGTCATTNAAAAACATAGGAAGGCATCTTATAAGTTCGTCTATGATTTCAAATCTGGATTCATTAAGGGAGAGGCACCCAATGGCGTCCCTGTACCCAATGCCGTCAGATTCTATAGAGCATAATCATTTTAGACTATAAATGTAGGTAGGCAGTACATAGCTTATTTCTTTGACCTAAAATAATAAGCAGTCTACAGTCCCGCTACATTTACCTTCTAGAATGAATGCATGACCTAGAAAGGGACAGCATTGAGTACATGGACGCCATTGAGTGCCTCTCCCTTAAATCAAACTTAGTTTAGAATTATCTACGTGAGGATCACCACATGATGAGCTAATCACTCTTTGAAGGGTGGTTAATGTACCATTTGTCACTTTAATAGGTGTGATGAAGGGCACCATGTTGTAAACTTGTAATATAAGGTTCAGTGTAACTTTATCAAGCTCCGTATGGTCAATTTGATCAATTTGCACCATATTTGTCTGTACCAATAACCATTTACAGCAAGCAGTTGAAGCACATGATGACCAAGACATTTTTTTTTCTACAAATTTGCAACATAATCCTTGCATTAACCCCTACATATTGCGGGAATGTTTTTCTATTTTTTAAACCTTTGAATTCTAAAAGACCAAGGCTCATTTTGGGCACAAATTGTGAAAACTTGCTACTTTTTAGGACAACGAGAAAAAGGGGGGGTCATGTCCAACAGACTTTAAAACATCCTAGAGTGAGATTTTTACACTACACATTGGTATTTCTTTTTGGCATTTGCATCTTGTATCACATAAATTAGACACCTGCCAAATTTCAGTCCTAAAAAAGTATTTTTTTGCATATGTTGCTGAAAACTGCTGGAGTTGCCTAGAAAGTATAGTGCAACATAACTTTTGATCCAAGCACTTGAGTGAAAAAAAAAATCATATTTCCTCTTAGGGGTACATGTTCAAACCTTGTGTCAAAATTTGAAGAATCACCGTTAAAATATGACTTTATACGCACCTACCTAAGATTACCTATATACTTTCAATGGTCATTTGGTCCTTTAGTGGTTAAGTTATATTTTAAGAAATTTTTTTATTGTTGTAATTATTTCTAGTTGTGGTTTACATATTACGGGCTCTAAGTACTTTTTGTTCAAGCATTACACATTTACACCACACAATATTAGCACTTTTCATTCTTAACCCCTAAACGCCCAAGGAAGGTAATGGCTTGAAAATTGTCCCAAAACGGCCGTTTTCTAGTGAAAGGGAGAAAGAATTTAAAAATGATTTTTGCTAAATTTCAACCATTGGATCTTCTGTACATAGTAGTGTTTTATGTATCCTAAAAATTTGGGTCATTTGACTGTATGGATCTTTTCGAAAATACGTCTGAAGTTTTGTTTGAGGCCATTTTAGTGAGGGTGATTCTTGGGCAACTTGCATTCAGAGGCCAATAACTTTTTCAAATTTCATTGGAATATTGGCATTTTTTGGCTAATGCTTCAGCCGTGAAGTTGAGAATATTCACTCAAAAAAATGGAAAAAAAAATAGAAAAATTTGCTACATTTTGTGGGCCTTGCAATTGCTCCTCAATCCCAACGGCACAGCGCAACATTGAAGCTCCTTGTGGACCTTTATGTGGTTGCCCCTTCCCACACCTTGCCACCTTCTTGGCGCACCAGTTGGGTCCTCTACTGCATGTTTAGTGCAGAAAATGAAATTTTAAAATTTTATTAGAGACTACCTTCTCAATAACAAAATAAAATGGAAAGGCGGTTTTACACATGCACATGCGGATGATCACTAAAGAGAACTTCTTTACTTTCATTTACAGTCACAAATCGAATTACAAACTTATTATATGAATTCAAAAGGCAAATAGAAATGTCAAGCAAAAGACCCAAAAGAAAGTCAAGCAAGAACCAAATAAAAAAAGCAAAAGGCGGTTTTCAAAAATAGAAGGAAAAAGAAAAAGAAAATATACAAAGAAAAAAGTCCTTTTGTCCTCAAAATCTCCTTGTGGATAATCCACATGTTCACAATACTAGTATCGATGAGGAAGTAAAATGACAATGCCACCATTTATGGGGACGCACTTGGCAAGAGTATGAACCGCGCAGTTGATCTGCCACATCAACAGCATGCATGTAGGTAGTATATTGTAAATGAACCGGTGATGTCTTGATTTTATGAATTTTCCCACCTACCTGGCGAGGCACTTCCACTACTTGACATGGAAAAGTCAAAGGCAATGCGTTGGTAGATAATAAAAGTACCGGTTTCTTATCCTTCCACATGACAGCACACATTTTTTGCGAGTCGTGCATTGCCCACTGCAAACTCCCTTGTGCATCCTTCTTGAATGTTTTTTGATCCTTCACAAAACTTGGGAGCAACGCTTTTTGTTTTGTTTTCATTATGCTGCAGCACTGGCGATTAATTTGGGAAATTGCAAGCTAATTTGGCTACATGAAAAATTTCTTCAGTTCATCAAGAGGGCTACATCCTTGAATTATGAAGTGCAATATGGCAAGAGGTGATTCAAAAATGTTGCTAAGTTTTGGGAGAAAACAACAACATATGGCAACCTTTAGCATGCAGCTAGTGCTACAACTGGCAACAAATTACTTGCAAGCATAGCATTTTTGCTATACTTCGAAACACATGAGTGCAAATTTGGCTACTTAAGAAGTGATTGCAATGCAAAGTGGCGATTACATTTTGAACCCTATACAAACAAATGATTTGTAAAAACTTCAAAGACAATCACACAGTCCATAGCATTCACATTCAACTAATTTCTAAGGAAATAAAATGCAACATCATCCATGTAACTTTATCAACAGAGTGGGGCTTGTTGAAGGATTCCAAAATTCTGAGAACATCTTCACCCCATTCTTGCAAGCACAAGTAGAATTTAATAAAGACCTTCATTGAAAGTATAAGAATTGAATACAAGTCCAACAAACCTACAAAAATGACAAAAACAAAATTGTAGGAAAATTGCCATTCTCTATTTAAAACACTCCCTACACTCAAGCTAGTGACCACCTACATGAACAACCACCCACAATGAAGCTGCACCATATCTGCACCCAAACCAAGCTAGGATTTCAATACAACTCACAAAATAGAAGCTAACACATTATTCCATAACAATACCTCTCACCACCACGCACCCATTTATGAAAGACAGCTTCATACGGGAAGTTCTCAAGACAAAAAATTCTCTGTGAGTACATTTCCACCACAAGCTGAAGGTGTGAGTCTAAGCTATTTCTCAGCTTTGACTTCAAAAATGCCACTGAAGAGAAGATGCGTTCATCTTCTATTGATCCAAGCACATGACACTATAAGAAAACAGTGATTTTGGTGACGTCAAAAGAAACATGCTTGTGCGTTTTTTTAAACACCTTAGACCTTACCGGCGATGTTGGCCAAAATCCGTTTTTTTTGGTGACGTGAAAACATGCCAGAATTTTTTTTGATGTTACTGAAAACAATACAAATTTCTAGTGACGTCACTAGAAATCAGGGTCTTGCAAAGTTCTCTAAGTCTGCCATGTGGAGGGGTCCATGTTGCAAACTCACTTTTTTTTAGGGCAGGTCTTGCCACGCGGATATTTTTTGGGCCTACCCCTTTCTGCCCGGGGTAGTGACGTGGACCCTTTTAAAATGCTGACGTGGACCTCAAAAATTTGACGTGGCGCTTCCACGTCAGACGCCACGTGTACAATCTTATGAGGGTTTAGGCTCTCGAGGCTTGTCTTCCGTGACGTTGTATACAACGTCACAGTGTTACTTGGGACATCAAAACGAACGTCTTCTTGTCATGCGAGATGTAGTGGTTCATTTGCAAAAATATTGATTGGTTGTTTTCAACGACATTATACACCATTCAAAATACATCATACACCATACATTTTATATAATACATTATTCAAAATACATCATACACTATACACCATACAATACACCATTCAAAATACATCATACATTGTACACCATACATTATATACAATACACCATATAAAATACATTATATACAACACATCATACATTATATATGATAATTGGCATATAAGCTCATTTAATTGTAAGTATATTTATATGAGAAACCATCTGATATTTATACTAGTAGGATGGTAGGAGGAAAGACAAACCATATGGGATATGTTTGATGCATTAGGATTTAGACCCTGTCTATCTTAATGTCTTGGTAGACGTTGCAAAAAACATATGCATGTTTGAGTTGACATTTCAATTCATGTCTCGTTTGATGTCTTAATTAACATCTACAAAACAATGCTAAAATTCATAAACAATGTCTAGTTGTGCTAGCATGGCATGCCATCACTTTAAATTGTTACATCAACTACAACTTTTTTATTTTATTTTATATATATATATATATATATTTAATTTAAAGATGAGGAAAAAAATCAAGAATTTCACAAAAGAGTGGGTGTAAAAAAGGAGAAAAAATGTTGCATGTATGAAAGCAATTTAATTGAATAAAAATGTTTGGAAAAAAAAATTGATATACATGTGTRATATGACCTTAGAGGAATGAACTCTTTCCAATTTTTTCAAGAAAATTCACAAATTCCAATAAATTGTATCAACCCCTAAATGTCCAAACTGCGTTTTTTGGCAACATAGCAATTTTGGGCAACTCACTACAAATGGAGTCTTTATTTTTTATCTTCAAAATTTTCAAAAAACATGTCCCCAATGAGTACCTTTAAGGCCCAAAATTTTCATAACTTTTGAGTTTTCATTGCTCGGCGGACAGCTCAGGTAGAAAAACTAACTTCTTTAAATATTATTTTTTTTTTAAATAAAAATTTGAAATTGGTTCAGTAGATTTTTATCTATGTGTAAAGCTTTGAATCATTCTATATTGATCATTTAGTCAAAAGTTATGAGGATTTCTAGTTTTTGGATTGTTTAAGGGTAGTTACAGAATCTCTATTCTGCAAAAAAGTTTGAAATCCATTATTTCATTCAATTTTTAATATTTTTGGAAAAAATAAAAAACTGTAGGTGTAAATTGTTTGTTACAACATTTTAACCATTGGGATTGAAATTTTTCAATTTCATAAATAAATTGTTTACAATTTAGAATTTTGAGTCATTTTCTACTTCTTTCTACTTACTATTTGTTTCCTATATGTTGTACAATTCCAAATGATTTGAGATTTTTCAAGTATGTAACTAACTTGCCTTCATGAATGAATCCAAAGAATAACCACCATTTTGGACATTTTTTCATACAAATGTGACCTTGTGAAGTGAAGCTGCCTTATTTTTTGCAGTGACAAAAAAATGATTTTTGTCAAGTCAAATGCTTTTATCTTGCAATCTACATGGTGGAAAATTCTGAAATTTTTTCCACATCTTTTCAAACTAGATTACTACAAGATCTTGTGGTTACATATGTCAAAAAAAATTCTTTTTGTAAAATTCGGTACTTGTATTAGAAATGGCGGGTTTTGGAATGTTTTTGATGAAAATATAGTCAAAAACATTTAGGGGTTAAAAACCATAAGATGAGAAAACAAATCAACAATTTGACATCTAATAAGTAGTCATTTCTAAAAAAATATGGGTGTCTAAATTGATCATGAATGTCACATGAACAATTTTGTTGTAAACAAACATGAGTGTTCTCTGCAAACTATCATTACAATGTTATGTTCTTGCCCACAATTCCATACTCTTCAATCTTTTTTTTTCGAACATAAACCACAAACCATAATAAACTCACCCATTCATATGTGAAATGCTTGAAGGTCTTCCAAAATAGAAGTAAGAATAATAAAATTTTGTTAAAAGAAAAAAAAAAATTAGAGGCAAAAGGCGTCTAATTCCTCATTTCTTTCTCTGCTCCCCATTTTTGGTTCACACTTTCCATTTTTTTCCCCTATACCTTTTTTCTTCCTCACTGCCTAGCT
The DNA here is from genome assembly GCA_006891605.1 of Pleurozium schreberi. Classification (NCBI taxonomy): domain Eukaryota; kingdom Viridiplantae; phylum Streptophyta; class Bryopsida; order Hypnales; family Hylocomiaceae; genus Pleurozium; species Pleurozium schreberi. The sequence goes on along the minus strand of VACF01000237.1, from coordinate 43,140 downwards.
TTAGGTCACATTTTTTATTTCTTTTTTGCATTCTCCATTTTGTTCCAGACTTCCCAATTATTTTCCTACTCCCCATTTTTGTTTTGCATTCCCCAYSCCCCATTTCTTTTTTGCACTCCCTATTTTTTTCCCCACTCCCCATTTATGTTTTGCATTCCCCATTTCTGTTCCTCACTCCTTGTTTTTTGGTTGACACTTCCTAGTTGGTTTTTGCATTCTCCATTTTTTTCCCTAAAAGCAATTTTTTTCACCAAATTTCCATTTTTTCCCCCACTCCCCAATTTTTTTCAGCATTCCCCATTTTTTTCCCCAATCCCTATTTTCTCCCTTACTCCTTATTTTCTTTTACCACTCCCCATTTATTTTTTGCATCCCCCATTTTGTTCCCACTCCCCATTTTGTTCTCGACTCTCCATTTTATTCTCCATTCTTCATTTTTTTTCCAATCCACCCATTTTTCTTCCTCACTCCCCATTTTTTCCCAACACTTCCGCATTTTTTCCACCACCACCCATTTCCCCCCCTAAAACTTGATAGTATTCTTGGTGAAAAATTGTTTTCCCCCTTGCCTTCTCCATTTTTATGGTTTTGAGAATGCTTGAACCCTTTCAGTGTTTCTGTAATGTCCATTTTAAGGGCGACTTTTCCTTGGAAGTCATCGTGTATTAAGCTTTCTTTAACCTCTTTTATTTACCTCATTTTATTAATATTAATTGATGTATAATTTGTTTTTGCAATATAGGTCCTTCACTACAATTTCCAAGAAGACACATTGGTAACGTGAAAAATTTATGCCCCTTGAGGCCTTGACTCCCATTCAACATCCACTCTAGGTTTCTTGGAACTCTATGTAAGGAAGTGCCCTTTTTTGCCCTTTTTTTTCTTATGGGCAGCATCCTCTTTGAATGCTCAATGGCTGCCCGCAGGAGCTCCGAAGTCTGAAGAAGTATGCTGACGTGGTAAAAGTGCGTTTCTTTGGACGTCATCAAAAAACATGTCTAATGTTGATTTTGACGTCACCGAAAACATGTTACATTGCCAGTGACAAGCAGTTGTTTCCCCGGTTTTCCTTACTTGTTTTCGTTGACATCATCCGAGAAATCACAATCATGCATGCGTTTTTTGAAAAACATAAGACGTTTTTGAAAAACGTCTCATGTTTTTTTCAACGTCGCRTGTTTTTGTAAAAACATGACCAAAAACGTAGTTTTCTTATGATGTGAATGACTGCCATCTCTGCCAACTTTATGAACTCCAAAAAATGGTGAGTCAAACAACTAGATGCATCCAATGTCTTCCAGATGCGAATGAGGGGATTCACATCAAAAAGGGGCTCCATAATTGAGCAGGCATTGCTATGCATTGCCAATTTGAAAAGCCCTTATTGGCTTAAAAGCAACTCACGATCCACCAAAGCTGGCACTAGTATTTTGTGCTCATCTTTGCCAAAAATCCTACCATGGCCATAGTAGTCCATTAAAACACGCAAGTGTTTCTCAAAGGTCAATTCGCAGTCGCCTGCAAGCCAGTATTGGGGATATAAAATCTCCATGGCCTGCATAACATTTTGAGCCGGAAACCTGCTGTCTAGTTCAGTCACCTATATTGCAGCTGCACCTGAAATGCCACAACAATACACAATCCTCAGTAATGTGCCTATATAAAATATAAAGCAAACATACTGATATACAAAGATCAATAACATTTTTAAAATTGAACATTGAAATAGAATACATTACAAATGAAAGAAGATTGAAATGAGCTTTTGGAGTGAGAATGACTCTTCATAGACCCACCATAAGTAAACATCATCACCTAAATCCATTTGAAACACCCAACATACACCCTAAATTCCTAACATGACTCCAAATGACAAAAGAAAAACAACAAAACATGAATTATTCAATCCAAAAGACACATGTAGGAATCCAAACAAAGAAAACTATGTTTAGGCAAGCCTAAACACATTCAAAAAAACGAAAATGAAGAAATAACAAGAAAAAAGGGACAGTATTAATTTACTACAGCACTCAGCCTTGACGTCAGCCAAAATTAGGGCAATTCGATCCCAATCAACCTGATGGCCTTGGTTTTTAGCGTAGATTTGCTCATTGTTGCACATAAACACCAAAGCAGCTGAATTATCATTCAAGTCTGTGATCCACTTCAAGGAAATTTGCTCATGGCAACATTCAAGAAGATTCTTGAAAGACAAAAATTCATCTGTAGCAAAAGAGGTGCTCCTATCTTCATATATATTGTAGAGCTGTCCTTGGGAAACTTTCAAAGCACCATTGAAATCACAGATGTAAACATCTTTTTAGGGGGCAAAAGTCACCAAACTGTCAATGGCTTCAAAGAGCGGTAGCAAAGCTGTCATCCCCCCAAAAGTATAGGGGTCAACCAAGAGCTGCAAACATGCATGCACATAGTGAAACAAAATTGGCATGAATTAGTCAACAATGAAGTGGAACTAACAAAAATTGGAATGAATAAGCAAAAACTGGAACAAAAACACTAAACCTAACTATGTTGAAATTCTATTGTTGCGTCTTGGATAGTGAAGTTTTTTGCTTAAACTATCATCGTAATATTATTAAAATAACTAAGTTATGAATGCTTTGAAATACCCTAGAGAGTRCTACATGTATGACCTCTCAGAACTTTCAAAAATGATAGACCTCAAATAAGAATTCCTCTTCAAGAGCAAAAATATTCATATTTATAAAGAGGCTCACCTTTCATCATTATGTTGAAAAAGGTTTTAAATTTTGAAAAAAATGTGTGATTAACTGTTCACAACACAACACTATACAACCAGCAAACAATAGCAAAAAGTTGACAAGAATTGAGAACACCAACTAAGAATCTAGACATTGAACTGCAACATTGAAAAACAATTAAAAGAGGCGTGGAAAGTAACCAACTTGTGCCTTATCATTTTCTTTAAGGTCTTTCACCATCTTGTAGATGAGTGTTTGGTACTCACTTAGTAACCGCCTCAAAGGCTTAATGAAATTGACCCAACGAGTTTCCACTACTCATAGCATTTTTAAACCTTTTGTTTCTATCAATTCTGTAAGTTTGCTGAACTCTAAAAATTGTTTTGGGCTCCTCACAAAGTATGCATGAGCCATAGTCAAAACTTTTTTAATGACAACAAAAATGTCAATCGATGACAAAGCCTTCCACGCAAGATTGCAACGATGTGCAACGCAATGTATGCCCACTGAAAATAGAGCATAATCACGAATAACTTGCACAATAACACCAAAACGACATCCTTACAATACAGCTAACTCCAAAACTCCAAAACTAAGTAATTTTTTTGCCACCATCTCTTTGCTGAGACCTTGACCTGATTGAACAGACTCGTTAATCAATGCTGTCAGATTATCAGCATTTGGTGCAACCTCAACCTTCTTCAAATAAATCAACAATGGAATCCTACGTTGTCGGATAGAAAAGAATGTGCTTAGGGAATACGCGGGGTGTCTGGCTACTAGTTGTAGAGTGTTGACAGGGGTCTATCGAAAACTCAACTCTTCGATTGAATCTTCATTTGAATCTCTACTTCAATCTCCACTTGAATATTTCGTTGGCCTATCATGTGGTGGCTCTATAGGAATAAAGGTAAAGGTGTGTGATAAGAAACAAGTCCTTGGACGGGTGAAATGGGACGGGTGAAACGGGATTGGTGAAACGGAACGGGTGAAACAAAACGGGTGAAACAGAACGGCCAGACCATGAGCTGACTATCCGAAAGATTGGCTCCTAAACTTCAAACCCACGGTGATCAAGAGGCGCCTTTCACCAATGAGAACATAAAAGATCAACCATGTGGGCCATTAACCCTATTTCGTCGCCACAAACACAAAATGAAACGCTTACTGGATAACCACGGCTCGCTATAAGTTCACAATGCAAATATTAAAATTGCGACTAGCCTCCAAACCCGGCTGGGAATAACAAATGAAAACAATCTTATCAAAATACAAGCCACAACACACACAACATCTCCAAAGGTCTTCAAATCTCCAAAGTCTTGATTATTGCAGTCTTTCTTCACCCAAGACCTTGAAGAAACCCCAACCAGTTTCAAAAGAGACTCTTGTAAATAGCAGCTGCCTTCAAATTAGTATCACAGATGTTCTACAAGCTCAAATGCTAAGTGTTATAGCATTTTGAAAAGATAATAAGATAATCTCAAATCAATCCAACATACTGTCCCAAAGTTATGGACGATCAAAGTCTCGACCTTCTCCATTGAAAGGCAGCAAACCACTCCTATTTCAAACTCTTATATCTCCTTCAATTTTCTTTCAATTCCCAAGAACTATAAGTTTTTAGAAAGCTACTCTTACAAAATAATTTTCCCTTAAGTTTCAAACCACTCTAAACTACTATCCAAAAACTATAGACAAACAAAGTCTTGGCTTTCTCTTTAGAAAGACAACAAACACTTAATCATTCAACAACTCATAACTTTTAACTTATAACTTCAAATGCTTCAAGTCAAGTGTCTATAGAAAGCTAAGAAAAAATTCTCTAACGTCTCAAAATTTCAAAGAAAAAAGATAAAATCACAAACAGTGGTGGTCGCCCAAATCTTCGCTCTTCTTTGGTAGGTGGCTGCAGACCCTGCTCCACTCACATGCTTGTAACCTTTCACTCACAATTCCAAATCAAGCAAAAGAGATGTCCAAAGAAGCGCAATTTTATAATAAAAAAACCCACAAGTTTTCATTATCAAATTCTTCATACAACAAGAGTTATTGCTTATCAAAGTTTTGGCTCCTCACATGTCCTCTACAAAACTCACATAACACACCTATTACCACTACAACCTCTCAAACTCAACGTATAAGATGCCTACCTACCTTCTAGACCCCTAAGGTAGAAAGAATCAATCCATAATACATCACATGAAGCTCCATACTTCTCCATTGGCTCCATCGTGTTTAAGAAGAGTATCAAATTTAGGGGCCAAAAGACAAGGGTTTTTTTCAAAAGCCGTGCAAATCCTGCAGTGCACTAGGTGCAAAATCCCATCGGGTGCCATAATTCCTTCAGCCCATAGAAATTTAGTGGCCTACTCGGTTTGAAACTTTTGGTGCCTATCATATCTCATTTGTTTCTCATGTTGCTCAGATATCTTTTTCTTTAAGGGAGGAGAGTCAATCTCTTCATCGGTAGACACCTCTACAAACTTTCCTTGATCTTTCTGTGAAACATCAGATCCAGAAGATAACTGGATAATTGGCGACTTGGAGAAAAGGATCTGGATGTTCTGTAATCCTGAGGAGCCCTCCGGTATGCATGTATCAAAAGACATGGAATCTTCACTAGTTAAACTAAGGCTCAACAAATCAGCCGCAACAGAGGCATCAAAATCAGAATCAGTGCAAAGCTCCGCTCCAAGCACGTCGGGTGAAACTCCATCAAGGAAAAAAATTGCATCCACGTATAAAATAGTGAAATACATTTGAACTGTGCGCTTTTCACGAGCATTCTTCTTCCCGTTTGCTTCAACAACCCTCTTCTTCTTGAGTTCTACTCGTGCGGATGCACGCTTTTGCTGCTCTAAGCGTAGGGCCTTCTTCTTTGCCCTTGTGACGGCCTCCACCTGCACCGCCACAACTCTCGAATTGAAAGCTCCGCCTCCATCTGCCATGGAAATACGAAAAATCAACCCAAGCCCCAAACAACGGAAACCCTTTCTGAAACAACTACAACTTAGAAATTCTACAATTTGAAACCATTCCAAGGGTCAAAACAAAGTACTAGAAAATTGAAAACTCACAGAGCCCCTCGCACAAGGTAGTGACCAGAAATCAAACAACCAAAGCAGATAATCTATTGTCCAAGAAAAAGAGTGAATTACACACCCAACGAATCCTAGCAARTGATCAAAGCAAACAGCATGGAGACGCATCTTTGATGCACTGACTCTAAATCAGAAGTACCAGAAGCGCCAAATTTATGAAACTTGATTAGAACCATGAAAATGCAGGAAACTAGAAGCAAATGCATAGGCTCTAAGCCGTCAACATTGAATTGTCACTTTCAAACTAATAACTACGCCAAAGAATGATCGCCACCATTGCAACTGACAAAGAAACGAAGACGTGTAATGCTATAAGCCGTAAACCCTAAGAAATGCATTGGCAATTATAAGAAATTGAAGACGTTGAACAGTGGCGATGGCAGTGCAGATCTGCTCGCAATCAATGGCGACCTCAGTGTTCACAGGTAATGCGCGCTTGGCGAAGAAGATTAAACTACTGGTAGTTCACTAGCTCCTTAAATGCAAGAAGAAGTGTCTGCCGGCAAGACAGGTGGAAATGACGACGGATTTGGCTTCTGAGTGCTGGCGAGACATTGAGCTTTATTTGCCAAATCAAGTGCTGATGTGGCGATTATCCCTTTCACACCAAATTCAATCTGGCTGCAATAGACAAAAATTCCCTTTTTTTGTAAATTAAAATTTTGCCAGGGCTAAATATTTGGTGCAATCTGGCTGTAGTTCGTCAGAAATAAAATCGTTGCTCTAAACCTTTAAAAACATTGAAAATATAAATCAATGAGTCAATGATATTTACATATGTAGTGCATTTTGATAATTCCACTAAAAAGAAATTGAAGGCCAAACATATTATGCACACCACACCAACATTTTAGATAATTGATGCAAGGTTCAAAGTTAAATCAGGGTAGAAGATTTAGGATTTAGGATTGAAGGTTTAGGGTTTAGAGCGTACATTTCAATGTATGGAGAAATAACCTCAATCATCCTTACATACATTCAATTATGCTACATTGGATGCTTGTAGCATTCATTTGAATAATGACCGTCCTTAAGACTCATTTGTGTTTTTTAGAATCCAATGTTGTTCTCTGCCCAGTCGTGGCCATTGGATTTGCCGTCCGCCAGACGGACTGCCAATAAAAATAAATAAATAAATAAATAAATAAATTCTTTTTAGAGATGGCGAACGCCCTGGAGGTTGTAATGGGGTGGATTGTCTGGAATCCGACCCATCCACTAGGCCGTCCGCCTGTCTGTCCGCTCATTCGACCGACCGTTTGTCTGCCCAAACCTGATTGGCCTTCCGTCCGCTGGGCCTGTGGGGACATAAACGTTTGCTACCTTTAGACGTCCAGACGTCCAATATTTGGACGTTTTTTTCCCCACGGGCGTCAGACGTGGACAACCCCAAATGGACTTATCCAGGGCTACCACCATTATGGATTATGGCTACATGAATCTAAATTAGGTGGAGCTAGTGAAGCAATCAACGATTCAACCTCAAGGAAATGCAAGTACGCAAGGACCTCATACCCTATAGGTGGACGTAATTAGTTCCCATTGTCCCCAATGGCAGTTCAAGAGCTTGAATCAGCTAGAGTGTTTTCATCCTCAACCAATTGGGTCTCCAGTAAATTAGCATACAACGCATTTTCATCACTCATCTCCGGGAGCATTCCGGTGTCAATCTCAAAGGACACCATTGGATCAAACGGCACAAGCATAAATGATCCATCAAAGGGTTGGTAACTTCCATTGTCAAAGATGCTGCTGGAAGCATTTGGCAATGACTCATGCACGCCCCGTTTCCGGTAGGGTTGTCCACGTCCAACGTCCCGGGGGAAATTGCATCCCAAAATCGGACGTCCAGACGTCCGAATCCGCGGGACGCTCACGTCCGGCGGACGGAATGTGGACATAATGCGGACAAGTGGACGGCCTGGCGGACGCGGATAAGCAAACGCGAAAGGCGGACGCGGAAAGGCGGAGGCAAAAAGGTAGACACAAACAGGCGGACGAACTCGCAAAATTCAAAAATCAGTGTCCGTGAGTCCGTTCGCCTGTGTCTCCAATGGGCGGACGGCCCTAGCAGACGGCCTGTCCGAATGTCAGGGGACATCCGAGGGGCTACGTCCGCAGACGCCGGACGTCCAGACAACCCTGGTTTCTGGCGGCAAGGGGTTTTAGTCTATTAGAACAAGGTGTGCATGAGTCGCCTTTCCTGGCCAGTCCCGAACAAGCGTAGGCTTCTTGTTATGCTTCTTAGTGTAGGTCATGCCCTTCGGGTGACCAGGTGACTCCAATGTGAATAATTTCTTGCAAAGGTGGCATTTGTACCCTGGCCGGTCCACCTTCTTGTTGTCCAAGTATTTGAAGGAGCACTTAGTGGACTCAGACCCGCAATGATAACAACGATACACTTCTGGCGCAAGGCTTTTCTGTGTTGATGCCATTGTAAATTCATCGCAAGGTAAGCCGCAAAGTGGTTACAAAGTGAGTAAGAGAGCTAGAAAACGGTGTGGCAGCAACGTTGATTATCAAGAATGAAGTTGGAAAAATAAATGGGGAGCCCTTGTTTTTTATACTTGTGGTTTCAAACCACTAGGACTTGCTACATGAGGTAGCAAGTCCCAGTTCATTTGTTGCACTTCGTTTTGATTCATTCCATTAGTTGCCACTTTATTTTGATTCATTCCATTGGCCGCCACTTTCGCTCCCCTTGTTGTGGGAAGCAAGTTGGCTGCTTAGCAGCCATTTTAGTGGGATCATCGTGTGATTGCAATTTTCTGGAGGTGATGATTTATGTTTAATTCCACCTATTCTAAATTTTACTCTTGGGTGATTGCATGAAACACTGTGTGATTTTTGTAGCGTTTGGCATAGTACTTATGTTTTCTTGGGAGTACTGTGAAATTAGAATTTTTTTTTTTTAAATGTGAAAAATATATTTAATGCATACGCCTTTACAAAAAAGGTACCCTATGAAGGAAAAGCGTAGGAAAATTCTCCAAGTAGGAGAACTAGAAAAGTGCAAAATTTCATGAAAATAGGTGTTTTGATGTTTTAATTTGTAATAAATAGGGTAAAGACTTTTTGAAGAAACTAAAAATTGGAAATTTGGGAGAACTTTATGATAAAGAGATTTCACCAAAAAAATGATCTTAAAACCATCTTGAATGTCCAATAGTACGCGCGCAAGGGAGCCCTGTTCACACACATGTAGAGGAAACACTACAAGAGAAAGGGGTGTTTTAAGTATAGTCTTAGTAGTATAGTCTTTTAAGTAATGACCTTTAAGTAAGGTTTTTAGTAAAATTTTACTGAAAAGACTGTTTTTTCAGAATTTTTTTACTAGAAACCTTACTTAAAGGTCATTACTTAAAAGACTATACTACTAAGATTATACTTAAAACACCCCTTTCTCTTGTAGTGAAATAAAATAATGTTTTTTTAAATTTCCTTTGCTGGATTCATGCATTCCTAGAGTGGAAATTGACCTCAAAAATTTCAACCCTAGATCATTATTTTTGGTACTCCTCAGTACTAAAAAACTCTAAACTGCAAAGTGTTACAAATTAGCTAAATTGAAATTTAAATATACAATAATTTTTAAAAATTTCTAAAAAAATAAGGAATCTGATTGCTATCAAGCAAGACATCTCCAATAAAAATTTCAATTTAATTGAATTGATGCTTCAAAAGTTATAGTGGATAACAACTCCATCAATCCAAGTGTGACGCAAAATAGTACTAGTCTTTCATGCAATCACCCTCTTTCAAGTCTGTCGTCTTAGAATACCTTTGATTGTCTTTTTGCCCACTGTCATAGTGTAATCCTCTAGTAATTTGAAGAGTAACTATTATAAAATCCTGGTCATATCAAGGCATAGGCTACACTTTTGTTGAACATATTAAAAATGATGAACAACAAAATAGATTGAACTTGAAATGAGGTTACAATTCTAGCATTGGAATCTTTGAATCGAAATATTGACTAAGCTTTACATCTTTTGATACAACAGATTTGGCATGATATCATGTCTACTTCGAAGAAAGTCCTTACAATTAAAAATCAAAACATTGAAATACCCCTTTTTTGAAACATATAGATTTCTGGGTAGAAAATGGGTATTTCAATGTTATGATTTTTAATTAATTACTCTTGGTGAAATATAAATAAATAAAAATTGGCAATTGGTAAGGACTTCATGGTGATGGCATTACACCAAAATAATGAACTTGAAACCCTCTTCAATGTTTAGAAGTGTGCGCGCCATGGAGCCCATTTTTTGGCCTACTTGCACAAACGTGGAGGACATAAAATGATGTATTTTTTGATGCCCCTCATGTGGATTATGCTTAACTACTGTGAGAATAGACCACCAAAATTTCAGCTCTATATCATTAAGTTTGGGTCCTCCCTAATACTACAAACAAAAAACTCCAAAAGTGTGACAAATTAGAGAAATTGACTTTTAAATATAAAATGATTTTTTAAAATTTCTAAAAAATAAGGGATAGAATTGCAATAAAAAATTCTAGAAATACGTTTTTTGTTTTAGATATTGGGTTTATAATCCAAAAGTTATAGTGAAAGGCAAAACCATTTTGGCAAAACGCTACAAAAACAGCCGGTCTTTCTTGCAATCACCTTAAAAAGAGGTGTGACTTAACTTACCCCTATTATATATAGTGTAATTTTATCATATCAATTTCGCCCCAAGACTCCGAACAACAATCCTCAAAGATCTATCTGACTCCATGGTTTGCAAGATAGAACAGAGATGGCCAACGTCTTGGAATAGCATGAGATCGACCTCCTCGCTAAAGAGCGCAACTAGTTCTGTCCAGAATGGGACGGCAACTCGTATGAGACAATCCAAGCCGACCTAAGAGGGGAGCTGGACCTGTCCATCGCCGTGTCCCGGATCGCCGACCTGATCAACAAGTGCTACAGCACTACAGACGGCGGGCAAGCCATCCACAAAGCGGAGTTTGCAGCAAAGAACCAGAGGCAGTTTCATGACGTTGTCAAGGCGGAGGAGTTGTGGGGTTCCTCGCTGCGGCCTAATGAGTTGCCGTCGGTTGACCACGAGGACAACAAGGAGTACGACACAACGCAGGGCTTGTTGTGGAACTCCACTACATTAATGATGATAAATAGTGTTGGCAACACTAATTACGAACAACAACAGTAACTATCAACAATCTTGTTAAAGTTACAACACCAAATGTCAACATAGACACTATTTGTCAACTACTGGATACATATTTTTTACAAGTTTACATTTAGTGTTACCTATTGTTTTTTCAAATTTCTCAAAAATTAAATAAAAACCTAAACATGCAAAATGCTCATTTCAAATTATTACTTTATGAAATAGAAATAAATTTTTTTGCAAAATCACATTCTATATTTTCAAAATTCAAATAAACAATTCTAAAAGAAAGTTGTCTTTACATGACAAGAATGAAAAATAGAAATTGATCAAATAACATACAATTCATAAAAAATTAACACATTGAAAATCTAAAATATAGAAAACACACAATTTGTATTACAAATACATCATAAGAATTTGGAATATAAGGAAAAAATTACAAAGCTATATATTCTAACACAATGCCAAAATAACAAAACCAATACCTAAATTGGCCTAGCATAATGAGCAACATTTTGCCCATCAAAACATAGACGACGTTTTGCAACTATTTCTTGAAGATAAGGAAATAATTGCTGCAAACTCCAAGAACCATCAGCACCTAATGCCATGCCACAACGGATCATGGCTTTTCTAGCATAAGACATATTGTTGCAATCTACTTGTATGTTGACATCTTCAACGCTATCAACAACCAACTGAAGAAAAAATCTCTTACCAAGGTTGGTAAGTTTACCAGACCATTGACCATCTCCACGAGTTGTATTATGCCAAGCATTAGCTTCAATCAATTCAGTCTTCTTGGCTTCCCATTGCTTGGTCCAAACATCTTTAATCTTCGAAATGATAAATGTATTCGCAGGTTGACAAAGATGTGTTGAGCAAGGTGGCAAATACTTCACAACTGTTTGCTTTTCTACCAAAACAGTTCCAAGCCTTGCAGTAATATTGTGACTAGTACAATTATCAACCCAAACTATCTTGGTTCGTTGTTGCACATCAGTTTGAAAAGCTTGAGGCTCTTGAAAGTATTGACGAAAAAGTAACTGATCCATCCAACCTTTGGGTCATGTTCTATATGTCACTCCTGGAATGTCATCATGAAGGCCTCTAATGGGATAGTTACTATCTGCATTAGTAAAAATTAGCATAGGTGCTTCTATCATGGCACGTCGTCCTCCAAAGATTCTAACAACCATTGTCATGGAATCTCCACCTGAAACTACTTCAGCATATTTGACAGAAGTGTCACCTTGAAACCCTAAAGTCCGACCGTTATCAATGTTGACAACAAAATGAGTTTCACCAATGTTCTCCATGAAGTTCTCATCAAATAAGGTAGATTGAAATCCTCTTTGCAATACGCCCAAATGGTATGCAGTATGCATATCAATCGATTGCTCTTATCCTACACTATAAGTCAATCTACCTCGTTGAGACAATAGAACAATGTTGTGGACATCCATGAATTGTTGCATCCAACTATGACATAATTTGTTCATGAGTAGTATATCATCTTTTGGATCTCTAGATTGATGTGTATATATAGAGTCTGGAGCCAATAATATGCTCAATGCTAATTCAATAAGCAAAGTTGAGGAAAATTTGACTCCGGATTTTTTGAACTGTTCAAATGCATCAAGAAACTTAGGGTAAAGCCACTGTACCCAATCAGAACGTTTGATGCCATGTCCAGAAATAGCCTTTGTGTACAATTGCTTTCGAATTCCCAGACAACTTCTGCTACAAGAAAGTGTTGAATTATACTCTTCACCAGCCTCATTAGAAAATGTATCACGGAGTTTCCACCATCGTGATACTCTCATGAGGTTGGCACTCTTCTGACCTCGAAAATGTGTGGAAAGGCTATAACCATGCGAGGACTAAGGCCTCTAAAATCATGTAATGATTCATCTTCTATCATCCAAGCAATGACATATTTACGTGTTGCAATAGTAGAAACTTGTTGCAGAGTACGTGTAATGCCAATGTTTGGATTCAAGTCATGAAGGGGAGGAGATTCCAGAACTGCATTAACATGATCCATAGTACAAGAAGATCAATGTCCCTGAAATTTAAAATGCAAAACAAAATCAAATTTTACACATGAAAATACCATGTGTAGAATGAATGGTGCAAACAATCTAAACCCTAACATTCTTAATCTCCAAATATTACAAATAATTTTGCAATACATGAAAAAAATGTTGCACACAATTAAAACTCTACAACTATAAATCTTCAAATTTTACAAAGAAAACTAACATGCATAAGAAGAATGACACAAAAATCTCAATTTTAAAATTTTAAATCTCCACATCCATTGATTGACTTACAAATTAAAAAATAATGAAGTACAAAGTGTACATAAGAGTCTAAGATACAAGAAGATAAAAAATATCAAACATATAAGAAATTGTTCAAAGAAGCAAAAAATTCACCTGAAAATTGCCAAACCATTTAGAATTCTTCACATGAGAAAGCTCTAAGTTGTTGTAGGCATTGAGGTGCGTATAAGAAAATAGGCAGGGTCCTAAGGAGGACAAGGAGAAAAGATGGTCATGTAGAAGGGAGGAAAAAATACTAAAGATGAAAGATGGCCAAGGAGGGGGAGGGCCAGAGAAGGGAGAGGAGGGCAGGGAGAGAAGGGAAGGGAGTACAGGGAGAGAAAGGAAGGGAGTGGAGGGAGAGAGAAGGGGAAGGCAACGCAAGGAGAGAGAAGAGGAAGGCAGCGCAGAGAGAGAAGGGGGGAGATAGAAGAGAGGGGACGGCAGGGAGAGAGGGGAGAGCGGGGAGAGCGGGGAGAGCAGAGGACAGGTGAGGGAGGGTGGAGAGAGAGAGGGACGGGAAGAGGCAAGGCGACGAAGGAAGGAGCCAGGCGGCGAGGATGAAGAACCATGCAAGGAAGGGAAGCGGCGAAGAGAAGGGCGCGGTGGCGAAGGGAAGCGGCAAAGAAAGGCCGCAGAGAAGAGACAAAGGTAGCTGAACACTATTTGTCAACTAATTGACATTTAGAGTTGGTGGAGTAAAAGAACATATAATACTATTTACAACACAACACTATTTACCATCATTAGTGTAGTGAGTTGCCATTCCTAAAATTTAGGGAGAGAACCTCAAATACAAATAGGGATACGGAACCTTCACCGCACCAAACTTTTCCAAATTCCCTATCCCTAAATTTCACAGGTTTCTAGAAAAGTTGTGCTCCAGTTAAGTATCGCGAGCCTCGTTTGCAGGATTTATCAGGTTTCATCTGTACATGAGGTCTCAAAAGAAAATAGGGAAAGGGATACGAAAGACCTAGTGGGGATGCTCAAAGAGCAATCCCGCCACTGAGTTCCGTATCCCTAAAAATTTAGGGAGGGACCTCAAGAACAGATACGGATACGGAACCTTCATCGCACCAAGCTTTTCCATAATCTATATCCCTAAATTTTACAGAACTCTCCAAAAATTGCACCCCAGTTCTGTATCACGAGCCTCGTTTGCAAGATTCGTCAGGTCTCATCTGTATATGAGGTCTCAAAATAAAGTAGGAAAAAGGATACGGAAGACCTGGTGGGGATGCTCCACACTAAATAGTGAAATTAGGTTGCCCCTCACTAATTTCTTGACATTCCACACTATATAAATATTTATTGTTTTTGTATGAGAATGCACTACTTTTGAATTAGTTATGGTGTAGTTGGGACTCATGAACCTCCATGCATACCAATGGAAGTATTTGTAAAAATATATTTTGACTTTGATGGCTTGTAAATCAACTTTCTTGGAGTAAGGCAACCTAATTTCACTATTTAGTGTAAGTTACCAATACTCGGGATTGATCTACCTTGCCGGAAGAACCAAGTCGGGCACGCGTTCCCATTGGCGAGAACATCGGAGATCCCACGAGTCCGTCGATCGAGTCCGTCGATCGAGTCCCGCAATCGCAACCCTAGGATGCGGAATTAGGGTTCGGGGCTCGCCAAGCACGCTAAGGCAAATGCTTCCCCTCAATCTCTCTCTTTTTGCAGCCCTTCGCTCGCCTCAGCTCGAAGGCTTGTTGTGCCCATTTGCTTGTTCCCTACCCCTCGGCAAACACTATGAGTGCTGCAGAGGCAGCCCCGGCCGTTGTGCCCGAGACTCTCCTCAAGAAGCGCAAGAGAGACGATCAGTGGGCGGCCGCCAAGTCCGCGGAGCTCATCGCGGCCAAGTCGCGCAACGCCAAGAACCGCACTCTCATCTTCAAGCGCGCTCAGCAGTACGAGGAGGAGTATAAGAAGCAGGTCAGTGTTTTGTTAATGGCTTTGATTATGAAAATGGAATTTGTAGATAATTTGGGACAAATGCTGCTCATGTGACATGACCTGCCGAAACGTACACCTGTTGCATTCTCTACATGATCTTTGTGATTGAGAATCGATCCGTGCGCCGGAGCGGGCGATGTTGAGTTTTAGGGTTTCAAACCAAGTGAGTTTTAGTTTTTTGGTGGCTTAGAGCGTAAGTCTCGTTCGCAGGAGCGTTTCATTATGTTTTATTGCTTCAGGAAATGCAGTCACCTAAGGTTGTTTGGCTGGTTTTTCAATCTGATACGTAAACTGAGAGTTGAAGCGAAAGTATTTGAAATGAGTCTGTTGTACCTATTTTAAGTTTAGGGTTTAGTATTCGATATGAGATGATGCTACCTTATTGGGTTTTAGGCGTTACTCATTTAGGGTTTTGAATTTGTTTGATKTTCCAACGTTTGAAACCTAAGGCTGCTCAGGAACCTGGACGTATTAGAGTTTCGAATATGGATGTTGCATGGGCGATCTAATTGATTGTCTAGTTGATATTAGGTCAGCTTTGACATCTTGACTAATTTTCGTCCTTTAGCACCTAGTTCTTTTGTGCGTAGGGATTGTTTGTGTKCTTTACCCCTTATCTGCATTTGTTTCTTTCATTGTGTTMSACTGATTTTTTYATTKTAGCAGAGTAYATATTTCACATGATTCCAAACTCCCAACCACCTCAGCACTCATCTTATGTTCTGTTATTGTGCTGTATCCGAAATTTTGCAGGATGCTGAATTGATCAATTTGAAGAGGGAGGCAAAGCTCAAGGGTGGTTTCTATGTCGAGCCAGAGCCGAAGCTTTTGTTCGTCATCCGGATCCGGGGGTAAGAATCCTCGTTATGTACACTTATATTGTATTTCTAATTGCCAAAGAAGGATCACTCAAAACTGAGCTAATTAATGACCGCCATAATTATGTGTCAGTAAGGTCTGGTCTTTTAGTCACATGCAGATAAATTACTGCTTAACTTAGGTTAAATGCACGAATGATATYGAGGATTGTGCAAGYTTTCSATTGGTWKATTTKYTAAACCTGTGACCTAATTTCAATGTACTTGCTCCGAACGTTCGGCAATGAGCATCTACTTATATTATTTAGATTTATTTGGGCATGCTTTTGGATAGCACTCCGTTTTGAGCGATTCTACTATCTGAAACTGTGATCATTTATGCCGCAACATGTACAGTTCCCTTCGAATTTCAGGCAGAGCATTTTGTGATATCATCCTCTATTTCTTATTAAGTGACTACTTACTCTAACGATTGACCTTCATGAAGATCTTCAAGGGAGTGATATCTTCCGTCACAGGTTCACTGACATCTGTTATTTTTTATTCAGTGTCAACGACATGCACCCCAAGGTCAGGACGATCATGCAGCTGTTGAGGCTGAGACAGATCTTCAACGGAGTGTTCATGAAGGTGAACAAGGCTACCGTGAATATGCTGCGCAGGGTTGAGCCTTATGTTACTTATGGGTAAGTTCACTAACTTTGTCGGTTTATGAATTTGTTTGTCAGAGTTCTTTGACTGATGTCAAGGAGTTGGGTTGTTTGAGTTTCATAATGTTGAACTAACTGTGGTGTTCTATTTGTTGTAATAGATACCCCAACTTGAAGAGTGTCAGGGAGTTGATTTACAAGCGGGGTTACGGCAARCAGGACAAGTGCCGGACCCCCTTGACGGACAACAGCATCATTGAGCAGGCACTTGGAAAGTATGGTATCATCTGTATTGAGGATCTCATTCACGAGATTTACACTGTCGGCCCTCACTTCAAGGAGGCCAACAACTTCTTGTGGCCCTTCAAGCTGAGCGCTCCTCTTGGTGGTCTCACAAAGAAGAGGAATCACTACGTGGAGCATGGTGATGCTGGCAACAGAGAGGCCAAGTTGAACAAGCTTGTCCGACAGATGAACTAGAGTGGGTGGTGATTTCCTCTCCTGATCTTGGAGACTCGTTAGTCTCGTTGTTGTCTAGAGACTAATGGCTCAAACCATGAGCTTTCAATCCGGGTCTGATGTCTGCGCTTACGTTTCTGGATTTCGAAATGAAAGGAGGAACTTACCTTTAGAAGAGTTTTTTTCTCCCCATGGCTCTTTTCCGTTTTGCTTATGGAACATTTTGTCATGTTTTGCTCCAACCTTGGACCATTCTCTGAATGCTTATATAGAGATCGAGGATCATCGATCTATCACCCATTGTTGCAAAATGTGCTTGGATGCCTGTGATTGTGATCTTAAGGTATCAATGCTCTACATGTCGGAGGTGAATCTATACGTACACACTGAACTGAACTCTACTCTTAAGTTTCAGGCTTACTATGTCTTCGCCTACGCAACTCCGAGGGCTGCGAAAATTCCGAATGTGAGTGATGAAACGCTTAGCTGGTGGGCTGCCAGTTCATCTTTGTACATGTTGAATAATTCAATTTGCAATGCAGAACACGTGTGTACTACTGCTGAATGGTTGCTGTTACAAATCTCAGTAAAGTAGATATGAAAATCGTGAGGTAGACATTAAGCTGTACAGGTCTTACAAGAAGTCAGGAGCAGATGGAGTACTAGGCACAGTTTCCCACAAATGTTTACTTASCAACTATTGAAGTGCTTTGTAATCAGAAACATGTTTTATGCCCTACATTGTACCTCTGTCCTTGCACCATTGCCTTTATGGCGGTCTGGACTTTTCAATCCCCAGACTTTCATAGTATTTTTTAAGGAGGCTCTTTACACTTGTCCAGTCACGAGTCGTCAAAATTTCAGCCCTATTTCAAATCGTGGGACGTCACTGGACAAGAAGGCCAAGCCTTGAAAACATCGCCCAGTAACTGTTTCATGGCCATAGTATAATTCAAAGCCTTTGAGGACAAGTGCATGGGACAATTTTTGAAATTGGTCTTGGGCGGCTAGAGTTTACCCCAATTCAATGGTGGTTATGGACAGGATATCAAYAGCAGACCCTAAAAAAATTAATTCAGAACCTTTCTAGAAGTACTACTCTCTAAAGTATTAACCTCTCAAAGATAATATTGATTGCCCAGCCCTAACTTGGGCCACATGCAAATGTCATTCATGCAATGACCCTCTTAAATGTAATAACCTCTCTAGTGTAAAATAGTCAACTCCGTCCTAACCCTATTCCGCTAGAGAGGTTTTATTGTATGACCCACCTTTAACTTCTAAACACAAATGGGACCAAAAGTGTCTTTGTAGTCTAAAAGTCCAATTTGAAGAGCTAGAACTTTTGCATCCWATGTCCAAATTCAATAAAAACTTGTTAAATTTGTGCTCTTTCTTCTAGTTTGTGTGGATAAATTTTAAATTCATCCAAGATGCATTGATTTTTTGAAGCCACTTTAATTTAGCAGGTTCAATTTGAGTTCACCAAACTGCATTTTGATTGCTACAACTTTGGGCGCTTGTATCTTGTTCATCCAATTTTTTTTAATGTTGGGGAGCAATTTGAAGTTCAAAATCCAAACTTTCTTGGATTATAGGCTAGTGAACTATGGCCACTTGTTTCTTCTTCATTTAGTGCCYGTTTCCAATTTTTTTAAATTAGGAAAGTTGTGCACATTAGTCTAGTTTATGTGGTTAAAATGTCATATCAATCCATGAAGTGATGAGTGACTGAAAGGCAATTTATTAGTGGAAGGAGGTCTAGACATAGATGTGTTTTTGTAAGTATTTTTTTACGTTTCAAATCCAATTCATGAGTCAATTGAATGATATTTTTTATCACCAATGTGTTTTTATGTTGATTTTGAAGCTGCACTTTATGGTTTAAAGTTTTCCATTTCAGAAATTGAATTCCACCTACAAATATGTTTTTAGGAAAATTTGAGCACCCTTTTTCAACACTAAAACATTACAATCTTGCAATCTATGTGGCCAAAGGACACCAAATTTGGTTTACATCATCTACAACACATACACTATATGATTGTATGATTTAGATTTTCATACCTTGATGACATTTAGACCTATGACACTTCAAAAGCAATGATGTTTTTAAACCCAAAAAGAGGCCCCCGGGTCTTTAGGGGTTAACCTTAGATTCTTATGTTTGTAGGAATTGAGTGCCGAGGTTTGAAGTAAAAAAAAAATCATCACTTGAGGTATATTATAAAAAAAATTATCACTTGGTAAGGTGGAAATATTCATTACCATACTCACCCCATTCTTGTACCATAGACTACATCTAATTGTGTCCCTAGACTTTGATTAATGTGTCACCAAATGCTTAAATAAGACTGGTTTACACATTTGAAAGACGCATACTTAACTTTTTATGTTACTTTTTTTCGTAAATGGGCAGTTCGGGCAGATTAGAAAAAATCATTTTTTTCAAAAAAAAAACTAATATTGATTTTCTAGAGTTATATACACATGGAAAGCTTTAAATCATTCCATTTTGATCAATGGATCAAAAGTTATGACAATTTTTTGTTTGCGGGCAATTACAGATTCTCTACTCTAAAATAAAATTTGAAGTTCTTCATCTTACTCTATTTTCAATATTTTTGCAAAAAAAAACACCATAGGGTGTAGATTGTTTATTACAACATTCCGACCATTGGATTGGCATTTTTCAATTTAATAATAATATTCTTAACAATTTAGTAATTTGAATCATTCTCTACTATTATCTACTTACAATTTTTTTTCCTATATGTTGTACACTTTGAAATGATTTGAAATTTTTTAAATATGTGGCCAACTTGTCAAGGAAAAAGAACTCAAAGAAGAACCACCATTCTGGACATTTTTTCATAGAAAAGTGAGCTTTATAAGTGTTGTTGCCCTATTTTTCGGAGGACCAAAAAAATGATCTTAGTGAATTTGAATGCTTATATCTTGCAATCCACGTGGTGGAAATTTATGAAATTTTTATCACATGCTCTCAAGTCATCATACTACAAGATCCTTTGGTTATATGTGTCAAAAAAAGTTTTGTTTCAAAAATTTGACACTTGTACTAAAAGTAGCTGTTTGGGAACAGTTTTGGTGAAAACATAGTCAGGGAACTTTAGGGGTTAACTTTGATTTCCTAACTACCAATTTTTGCAGATTTTAGATTTTGGTCCACCTATGTGACAATTTCAGTGATCTGGAGAGTTGGTGCTTTGAAAAATCATAAAAATTACATACAATGTCCAAAAAATCTATTTTTTATTTATTTTTAATATTCATGATTTTCACTTGCTAATACTACAAAAATACTATTTCTAGACCAAAAAAAAAGGTGCATTCAACTATGCTGAATTGATTATATTGATCGTTTTGGGTGCTTCCACCTTATGTTTTCCCCAAACTCATTACAATTGAAGTGCAGCAATGGGACACTCACAGAGTCTCTAATTTTATTTTCAAATCTTTTGGTTCAGGGAGTTTCGTCCAAGAATTGTACCACAGAACATATTTGAACCTTGTTTTTGGAAGAAAAGAAACATGTGTGTGTGGCCAGTAATGAATAATTTGAAAAGTACTGCAAGATTGCTTGAATCCAACATATGCTTGGTATAAGGCAGCTTATTGCATGTGCTCAAATTTGACATAAGCAGCACTCTCAAGGAGTCAGTAAGTTATGCGTGGTACCAAAATTACCTCGTTATTGATGGCTAGTGTGTGTGCGGCCATGTTCGCAGAAGTGTGTGGGAAGTATGTGTGAGAAATCCACTTAAAAGACGAGATAAATGTGAGAAATGGGGAGAGCAATTGAAATTTCATTTTTTCGACAAAGTATGAATTGTTATGAATTTTCAAAGTATTATATCCAATTGGTCCAAGAGAGACTACCCCTAAACCAACCAAAAGCGTAATTATACATAATGGTCATCTTACTCATCTACAATAGTTACAATGTTTTTTAACATAGGCACTAAGGTAGGAGGCTCGAACTCGGATCGGGCATTTTGAATGGAACATGCCTCAAAGGTACATTTTGCTTTTTTCAATTTATCAAAATGTACCAACGGTGTACATTTCAGGGGGTGGTTGCTTTTAGAGCCCTATGGTGTTTTGACTTCAAAATTTCATAACTAATTCCATGAAGCTTCAAAAAATATGAAACGACTTGAGCTTGATGTCAGTTCTCCTTGTCTTCCAAGGAAAATTTATTGAAAATTATTTCAAGGTGTATCACCTCCCTAAAATTTAGTTCCAACCCTTAGATGGTTCACTTATGGACCTCCTACCTTACATGAAGGCCTAAAAAACCCATCATCATCAAAGATATTAATTGTGGCTACTAACTCAACCTAATATAGTCCAAATCACAATTTTTTGATAAAAATTTGTCATGGGTTGATGCAAGACTTCAGTAGATCAATCCCTCGGTGTTTGTCATGAGCCTTTCACTTGTCAAAGTTTGGTTCAGCTTAACAGTTGAATTGTCAAAATGTAATCTAGAAATGTGCTTCTAATAGGTCTAATTGGATTCTCCTTCTTTAATTATAAATACAATTTTCATCCACAATGAAGTGTGCCTAGATTTCACAACAATATGTTCCCTATGTTCCTCTAAAAACTCTAAAAACCTTCCCCATGAGGGATTAACTACATTTTTAGTCTTTGTGCCGGTGAAAAATCTATGCGAAATCTTTAGCTTATGCTCCATTGTTCAAGCACTAAAAATCCATGGAGAAAGTATCAAATTTGAGCATTGTTTAGAAATACCACTTGTATTCATCATTCCTAATAATTTAAAGGTTGGTGGCAACAATGGAATTTGAGAAACACTTGCTACCAACCTAACTAGCGCAACAAAGAAACTTGGCCCACTTCATGAACAAATGTTTACAGTGTCAAAGTGGTCGCCAAATTCATTGTCAACATAATTGTATGAAGAAGCAACAAGTATGAAGTGCCTCATATGGGCAAGGCCAAGCTTCCTAGGAGAGTAATGCTTTCTATTGCTTGTCACTTGCTTTCTCAAGTACATTCAACACGGCCAACGATTATTCATTAGTAGAAATCAAAAAACGGAACTTTTTAGTGGAATAAGAATTGTGCCTGATTAGGAGTTTCAAAATTTACTTTGGGAAAAATGAAAAGTCATATAATTTACCACTTATGATCAAAGCTGGAAATTTTAAAGTCATGTTTGGGATTGGAAAATTGGAAGACATTAGGAGATACCTTTATAAAACATAACAATATCTTGCATTCGTATAGGTAGTGAGGAAAACAAAAATTGGTGTAGATCTTTACAACTTTTGCGATATTTTTAAAAATGGCATGAAATGAATGGTCACATGGTAAACATAASAAYTGAGAGATATCATTAAAAATTAATGAAAAATTAAAAAAATGTTAAGACACCAATGTCAGTCCAAAGAGGGGTCTTTAGCTTTTTATAGGTAAGATGTAGTACTCAAAAGTTTTTTTTGGTGGATGATCTAAAACAAACAAGAATATTGATGCTAATGCTATGAATATTTTGAAACTCAATAACAAGAGTGTTTAATCTRTTTCTAATTTTTGTGCTAAATTATTCTTTTGAAATCCAATAAGTAATTGAATTGAATATATAATTCATCCTCCCTTCTAGGACATTTTAATATACTCACATTTAATTTAGTAATCAATTTAAATATTGGAACTTATCCAGAGAATAATGGATACAAAAGTTTAAAGCTGATCATGAGTTCATTCAGCTTTGAAATATATTCCATTTAATTATTGACAATTTTGCATATTCAAATTTTTCATTCAATTCCAAGCCTCTCCTAAGATATTGGTATTTTTCTTATCTATCTTCTAACTCCAAAAGAAATATTGAACAAAATAAAGCATAAAACTCAAAAACTTGAATTAATCTAAGACATATTCAATTCCATCTACTTGACATTTCTAAAAGGTGAATTTGTTTATATTTAAAAAAATCCAAGAGATAATAAATTGGCTCTTAAATTTTTAGTTTTAAGGAAATTCTAGTAATTAGAATCAACAGTATTTGAACCCTCTTTATAAATCATATACAATGACTAAGTAGTGCTTTACACTACATTCCAACTCTCTAAGTCTCAATTCAAGGCCAAATCCTAACATCTACTTTGGTTGTAAAAAGTAGATTGAAAATATCTAAAGTAGGATTTGAGACTTCATAGTGTGAAGTCCAAAGTCTCAACTACAAGTCCCAACTTGTTACTTGTATAATGTATTATAGCAATTATGTGCTTAAAATGGGTCAAAAAGTCAAAACCTCATTTGAAGGTACTTTTAGCATCAATTTTGGTAGGAGAGATTTAGACAAAATTTCAGCCAATGAAGATGAAATATAAGGTTTTTTTTTCTACTTTTCTATTCAAAACAATGATTAGGATTTAGAGGCCAAGCTGGGTCTTCATTTTTTCTTAACCCCTAAAGGACCAAGGCCATTTTTCTCTGAAAAAACTCTCAAAATTGCCATTTCTATAGCAAAGAGTAAAAAAAATTGGAAATTGTTATTTTTGCACATCTAACCATAGGATCTTACACCTAACTAGTATGAGGATGTGCGGTAAAAATTTCAAAATTTTTGGACCCATAGATTGCAAGATATAATCATGTGTTTAAACTAAAAATACAAGTTTTGCAACACATTGCTGGACTAGATTGTTTGAGATTGAACCTTCTTAACTTTTATTTTTTGCACTACAAAGTTCTGAGCTTTAGATCTTTACAGTGGAAAATTGTGTTGAGAATCTTGGGGAAAAAAGAAATTAAAAAAGAACTAAATTTTTATTCTTTAAAAAATTGTTAAGTAGAAGTAGGTACAAGATCGAAGAAAATTCTAATTTATTAATATCTCTTAGGTGGAATTAAAATGCACTAATCTCAATTGTGAGATTGTTCTAGCAGGCACATTGAACCATGTGGAACTTTTTTTTCTCTTAAAATTGTAAAAATTGCATTCAGAAATGAATCCTACAAGTTATTTTTTCAAAAATATGCTCCAATTGCCCAAAAAACAAGATTGTCCATAACTTTCTCATAACAAATCCAAATGGAATGAATCAATGCTTTCCATGTAGAAAAAATATAATCTACAAGACAACTATTTTAAGAAAAAAAATTCAAATTTTTGAAACTTTTTTTTGCTGCCCCCTCCCCCCCACCCCCCACCCCCACCCCTCCTTTGTGTTGAGTTGTTTTGGGCATAACTTTTGTTCCTGGGCATTGATTGAAAAAAATTATATCCCCATAAAGCTAATTAGTTTTTCTATCTTCAAAAAAAGTTTCAAAAAATCTGGACAAAAATTAAGACCGTAGGTACATGCCTGAGATCTACCTTGTCCGTTGGACGCACAAATGGTCCTTCAAGAGTTAAATCAATCTAATTTAGCCTCTCAATCCCACTTCTTTTACGTCAAAACTCTCAAAAAGTATTTCCATATGGTAGTTTTGGAGTGATGTCGGACTCAAGATTTAAAATGTATTGTAAAACCCTAAGTATCAATTTATAACTCTCAACCAACCAAAATATTGAGAACTCAGTCAGGATTTGGGACATAGTATGAAGTGATCCTCCAAACACAAAACTTGTCAATACAAAAATTGTCATCTAAATTGAAATTTGTGTTAAACCAATATTGCATTTGTGATTCAACCTCTAAGGTCTTTTGGTCATTTTAATTTAAAAAAAACACATTCAAAAGGCTACCATTTTTATTGCAAAAAGAAAAATACTTTATGAATATTTTTTTGCATATTTTATCGTGATATCTTGGACAAGACTAGTCTAAAAATGTGTACAAAAAATTTCAAAAATTTTCTCTCATAGTTTGCAAGATGTTTGCACTTAAACCCTAAAAGCTTGACACATTTGGACAAAACACAAATGTGTTATAAAATATAAGTTCTATAACTCTTTTAAATTTTGCTCGAAGGAAAGTAATGTGAAGCACAAAAAGTAGAAAATATCCATACGGTCAAAATTACAAAACTATTTTTAGATTCTCGTAATATAAATTTTGAAGAATTCTTCAAAAATTCACCAAAAATACAATTTCTATTTTTAACATTTGAATTTTTTTTATTGATCAAAATTGTGGTTTCTATTGATTTGTGAAAAATGCATAAGATTTGGTGATGAGAACATCAATACTTTCTCTAAAATGTAAGTTTTTTAACACTAGGAAACTCTAAACACATCATGCTATTTCTCTTATAATTTTTGATAGATTGTAGAAAACTCTATTCTCAATATAAATATTGAAAGACAACTAAATAATTTGGAAAAAAGAAAATTGAAAAAAAATTATTTTCTATCTGAAAATTTTGCCCGAAGTTGGGCAGCGACCAAAAAATGGTCGTTTGAGTGCTTAGGGATTAATGTGAAGAAAAAAAAATTGAGAACATTCATTTAATTATAAAATAATCTTCCTAATTCAAAAGTTTTGCACTTGAATTAAAAAAATTATGTTGAATACTTGAGTTGAAAGTTTAGGAAAAAAACGTTTAAAACCTAGTACGTGATTTTGAAAATTGTTAAGTAGAAGTAGGTATGAGATTGAAGGAAAAAACTAAATCATCAATAGCTTCAAGCTGGAATTGAAAAACATAATCCTCATGGCAAGATTGATCTAGCAAGCATACTTAACCTTGTGAAACCTTTTTTTGGAAAATTGTGAAATTGAGTTTGAAAATTAATCCAAAGTGTTATTTGACAAGAAATTTACTTGATTTCCTAGAAAAAAATAACTCCAAAACTCTCATATGGCTAATTCAAATGTAATAAATCAAACCTTCCTGTATTTAAAAAAATATATTCTACAAGAAAAAATTAGAAAAATCAACTTCAAATTTTTGTGGATGTTTTTGTTGCCCTATTACTTCTGCACCCTTGTTTTGAGCTTTATTTTAGCATAAGTTTTGCTCCTAGGCACCAATAAAAATAAAAATTACAGTCTATCAAAAGCTAATAAATGTATTTTTCTATTTTCATTTTAAAGTTGGAGAATCACAAAAAAATGAGGTTATACGAGGCTACCCAAAATCCTTTCTATCCCTCATAGGGACAATGTGACTTTAGGGGGTAAAGTAACATGCTTTATTTGTAAAACAACGACGCTAACATGTGAGCCTTGGAATGTAAGTCTATGAGCCTTGAACCTAGGTGTTTGTAGGGATTCTTCAACTATTGAAGGTGTTTATAACATACATACTTATAATATAAGTATCCTTTAACCATGGAAGATGCTTGTATTATAGGTACCTATAATATAAATATACAACAATCTTGGAAGGTATCTATAATATAGGTTCCTAAAACATAAACATCCATAATATAACTTATTATATGAACATCCTTTAACCATAAAAGGTGCTCATAACATAGATACTTACAACATAGATATCTTATAAGCATCCTGTGACCATGGAAGGTGCTTATAACATAGGTACCTACAACATAGACACCTATAATATAAATATCTAGTAACTATATGGAAAGTATCTATTCTATAGTTACCAATAACATAGGAGCCTCGGCTGCTAAGCTCATGGGCTTAAGATCCTAGGCTCACATGCTAACAATAGTGATTTGTAGAACAAGCCTCAATCAAAATTCTTGACTAAAATAGGTAGACTATAAATGAAAGCCTAGATTTGACTTTAGATTCACATATTTTTAGCACTTTAAAAATTTATAGTTTATTCATGTTTAATCCAAAACATCCATTATAAAGGAATCTAACTAACATCCGTTTGCAACTAACAACAAAGACCAAACAAAACAAATACCTCCCCAACCATGCTCAAGCCATGATCATAAACCCTAAAAGCATCCTCATTATGAAATGCGTCTCGTTTTGAAAGTGTATTTTTGAAACAAAGCCAAGAGACAATGGGACTTTATTGGTTAATCCTAGAAGGGCCAGAAGGCCCTTTGTGGCCGTATAGTATATTATGAATATGGTGGTATTTGATTAGAAAAACATTGACCAAACATTTTTCAATACAAAGTAAATTAATGATCATGATAGTATATAAACAACAATGTATAACAATTCATATATAAAATCACAAGTGAAGAGTTATAAGGCTAAATACAAGTCATTTATAGAAACCCCAAGGCCCTTCTAGGGTTAACACCTAAAGCACTAAACTACGTTTTTTTGGCAACATAGCAATTTTGGGCAGCTCACTACAAATGGAGCTTTTGATTTTTTTCTTTGAAATTTTTGCACAGCTTGTGCCCAAGTAGTAGCTCTAAGGTCCAACAATTTTCATAACTTTTGACTACATGGTGAAAAAGTTATGGTATGATATGTTGTTTTCATTGCTCGGCGGGCAACCCGGTCAACAAAAAAACTTCTTGAAAAATCACTTTTTAAAAAAACTAAAATTTGAAATTGGTTCTCTAGATCTATATATACATGGAAAGCTTTGAATCATCCCGTTTGGATTAATGAGATAAAAGTTATGGGAGTTTTAGTTTGCGGGTAGTTTCCACGTGGTTACAGAATCTCTACTCTAAAATAAACTTTGAAGCCCTTTATCAAATTCAATTTTAAATATTTTTTGAAGACAAAAAAATTATCAAGTATAGATTGTATACTACAACATCACAACCATTGGGATTGGCATTTTTCAATTCCATGACTAAATTGTTAACAATTTAGTGTTTTGAACCATTTTCTACTTGTTGCTACTTACTATTTTTTTCCTACATGTTGTACAATTCCAAATGATCTGAAAATTTTCAAGCATGTGTCCAACTTGCCTTGAAAAATGAATCCAATGAGTAACCACCATTTTGGGCATTTTTTCATACACATGTGACCATCTGAAGTGCAGCTGCCCAATTTTCGTAGGGCCCAATTTTTTTTTTTTTTCCAATTCAAATGCTAATATCTTGCAATCTACAATGTGGAAATTCCTAAAAAAAATTCCACATGTTTTCAAACTAGTATACTACAAGATCCTATGGACACATGTGTTTAAAAAGCTTTTTTGAAAAAAGAAATTGATACTTGTCCTAGAAATGGCAGTTTTAGAGCAATTTGGTGAAAACATAGTCCAAAACCTTTAGGGTTAAGGTAACATGCYCTATTTGTGAAACATTCAAGCCCATCTAGTTCATGCCTAAAATACTTAGCCTCCATACAAGCGAGCCTAGGCCTAGGTCTATTTTAGGTACACTTTTTATTTGTAATACTCTTGAAAATTCATAGTTTATTCATTCAAAATCCAAAAAATCCATTTTAAAGGATTCTTACACCCCCTTTTCAACTACCAACAAGACCAAACACTCTTTATGAATTATGGCTCATTTTGAAAGTCCATTAAAGTGACGATGGAGTAGTTCAAATGGTTGGTAGTTTATTACATGATCATGGCTTTCCTGSAATAGACTCTCCTGGCTGGTGTTCCAATTTAATTGATCATACATTTTCATCTACCTCAAAGAATAATGTAGACGACAGTGGGATTTTCCAAATCCAATGTCATAAATATTCAAAACAAAATCACCCAGGACCTCAGCAAATTACAAAAGGAAGGGACATCATGGATCCAGCTCCATGAGTGCAGGAGCTTGCACTACGTACTCGTTTTGTAACCGCACTACATACATACTATTTTGTAGCCCACACGTACATACTATTTTGTAGCCTGCACTATTGTACATACTATTTTGTAGCCCGCACTATTGTACATACTATTTTGTAGCCCGCACTATTGTACATACTATTTTGTAGCCCGCACTATTGTACATACTATTTTGTAGCCCAGCTGTTAATTGTCAGTACAGACTTAGCCCAGCCACAACGACAATATGGCTGATGTCCTGCAATTTGTCCTAACAAACGGCCACCGCTGCAGCACCAATCGAACCTCGGGAGTCATGGCCTCTTTCAAAATCAAAACACGTACTACCAAACAACCCATCGTCGATCAATGGGTCGTACTACGTACGTACGTACTCTCCCCGTCGTTACCAACTCAGCATTAGCAAGATGGGGGCAAGCAATGAGCACTACCGGGTAAGGCCTTATTTGTTATATTTGAACAAAGGGTAGTCAATTTTATTGTTGGCTCAACGATAAATCGTTACAATTGTTCAATTTTGAGACTAATTGATAATTTGAGACTTTAATATATACAAATATATGAAAGCAAACTTTGATTGCCCAAAGGTTGCAATCTCATCTTATGGTCGACTCGACGATAAATCACTGTAATTGTTTTAGGGTTGAAGTCTCAAAATGTGTAGATTGTCTGATTTTAATGAATAAGGCCTTGGGTGCTTTACACCTAACTTACCTCTTGGGCTAGTTTGTTGTATGATTTAGAGACTTATTATCCTCACTAAATTGTAATTGGACAAAACTAAGGTTGAAATTTGTGCAATCAACCTCAAGGGGAATGGGCGGAATTCTAGGCGTAGTGTGTTTCTAGTAAACTTTTACTAAAAATCTCCTTAATGATCATTACTTATAATCTTATGTTTAGGACTATACTTAAAAACTCACTTTAAACACCTCTTTCTCTTGTAGTGCGTATAGCATCTTTTAAAGTAGAGACTTGCAAATGCGCCTCTAACACCAAAGCACAATCTCCACGAGATGTACATCCAGTTAATAAATATTCTACCTCCATTGAAGGAAAAGATTTTATGAAATGTGCCAAGAAAAACCTTGATTTGGCCTTTTGAATTGTGCATGCAAACTCCATATGAAACATTTTTTTGATGTATTGACGAGTTGCCAGAAAGGAAAATGTAAAACTTTGATGAGTCTATGAATAGGAACTATAATTTGATACAAAAATGGTGCTTTGGGGAGTCCATGCCTTAGTAGAAATATAAGTTGAGTAGACTTGAGATCATAAAGACCCACATCTAGTTGAATTTGTCATGTGGGGTCTTTCCATGGCTCCTTTGTCTACTGTAGCCTATCTTTTGGGTGGACAGTGAGAGAATGTCAATTCCAAGAAAGAAAACAAATGGTTTTAAAACCCCTGAAGTCTTATTGTCCCATGGGGGGACAAAATGCATTTTGGGCAGGTTCCTATGGTCTCAATATATGTCCTAATCTTCTAAAATTTTGAGAGAAGATAGGAAAACACGTTAGCTTTCCAAAAATATAATTTTTTTAATTTCAATTGGAGTCTGAGAGAAAAAGTTGTGGCACAAAAAACCCTTTTTTTGGTTAGGCGGGCAAAAATAAGCTGTTAAGAAAAAAAATTTTAATTTTTTTAAATTTTTTACAAAAAAATTTGTATGTTTGCCTACATGGGAAGCTTTGATTCATTCCATTTGGATTTGTTATGCAAAAGTTATGAACAATCTTAGATTTCAGGCAATTGGAGCATCTTCTTGAAAAAATTACTTATAGGATTCATTTCTGACCTAAATTTTCACAATCTTTCAAAAAGAAAGATTCACAAGGTTAAGATCTCTTGTTAGAACAATCCCGCCGTTAAGGTTAGTGAATTTCAATTCCATCTTAGAGCTATTAACAATTTAGATTTTCCTTCAATCTTGAACCTACTTCTACTTAACAATTTTTTAATGGATGAAAATTAATTGCATTTTTGTCGAATTTTTCTCCCTAGATTTTCAACTCAATTTCTCATCATATAAAAAAAAAGAAATTCGAAATCATAAATAAATCGTTTTAGCATATTATTTGGCTAAAAATGATTGTGGTTACAAATGTTGAGAAAGTTTATTGTCCTCATTATAAAGTAGACTTTACTTTACTTTATAAAGTTTAAAATCACCATGATTGTGATTTTTATGATTTTATAGAAATTTCTATTGTCTAAAAAGTTTGAGAATTTTTTGAAATTTTGCACTATCTTTTGATAATTATGTATTAAAATAGAGGTACCTATAATGGATAACTTAAGTATTTCAACCTGTAGGGTGTGGAAAATTCATTGTGAAATTGAGCTTAGTGTGTGCAAACGTAAGGATGAGGAAAAACGCCAAAGAAAAAAAATTTACTCAAAAATAAATAATTTATTCAATATAAATGTGGATCCATTCCAATTTCATAGACTCACCTATTATGGTTAACTTTGGCACATCTCCCTAAGCAAGAAAGGAAGAGAAATGAGTGGACAAGAAGATACAAACAAAGAATCTTTTTCATTGAATAGTGCATCCACCTATTGTTCATAATAGGTCAACCTATATCACCATGATGGGAGGGCTCTTTGAAATAGGTACTTTTTCGTTACACTAATTAAAATTTGTTAAAATTTGTTAATTATTTTTTAGTAACTTTGAAATATTATTAGGTATAGGAAATATACTTGCATCTTTATCGAATAAATTTGAATAATAATTCATTAAAATGACAACAATAAACACATAAGTTTTTTGCATTGATTTAGAATACGACATTTAAAGGTCATGCTATTCAATTGCAAATTTAGCTAGTAACATATTTACTTCAAATATTCATATTGAACCTCATGATCAATTTGATGATGTATAGAATTCATAACAATATGAAACAAGTTAAGACAATCACTACTAGCTATAAATAGCTATAAAACAACAATAAATAGCTAGGAGTAAAATATTCTTATTTGTGAGAAAGATAATCTTAAAAAATAAAAACCAACAAGCTACATAATCCATCATCAAAGACATCATCAAAGACACCTTATTCACATAGATTGGAAATATTAAATTTTGATGAAAGACAAGACAATTCTAGTAAAAAAAATGTTAATGTAATCTTTGAAATATCTACATAATTATTAAAAGCATCATACTAGGGCACTCAAAATCTATTTTCTAGTATTTTATTTCACATTCCACAATTAATGACTACACCAATTTATACTACATACATACAATCAATATTTAAAATATAAATCACAAACCATTATAATAAGTCAACATTGTCCCATGTGTAAGTTGGATTACCTCTACAATTTGATCTTTCATCCATAGTTCATACTTCATGAGGACAACAAGTGTTTGAAGTCGGTCATAGTCCAACCTCAAAACATCTCATATGATTCCAACATAGTTCATTGAAATTTCCCTGACTCTATTGGGATTATGTGATAAACAAAAGCCACTCCATAGTTGTACAATTACATGTTTGTAAACGGGATGTATTTTCATCCTCTACTTGGTAATGATTGCCAAAAACTTTTATTTTGGCATACTACATTGTTTTTTGTGACAATTTTATGGTACAAAAATATTCAATCCAAATCTTTAGTATTCCTCATGTGTATTGGAACTTCCTTCAATCCTTCATAGTTTTTTTCACCAACATGTCAAACTCCTATATGTCTTCTTTTTWCACTTGCTCAACCTTCTACCTCTTCATGAACAACAACRCCTTGGATCAAAGACAATRTCCAAGCTTTTCTTAAATTATGACAATGGACAAGGAAGAAATAAATCATCAATATCAATACACTATGTATTTTTTAAGTTGATTAAGTAATCCCCTCTAYRCTTGCACATGAGTTAAGTATTAATTGTATCAAATTTTGATCCCCTTCCTCTCATTGAGATGCAATTATCAGTTAAAAGACATTGCGTTACGACTGAGGAATAAAAACTTATTGATATAAATACTACATCATTGTAGATGAGCCAAATTGTGTATCTTAGACCTSCTSACRTACAATTGCCCTATGCCCTSTGASACTTCTTCTATGTSGCCAKATCCTTAATCAACATCCCAAACCCTCATTTTCACCACCTTCAAGTACTACAAGWACTTTGTTACAATGAAAGCCAATGCACTTGTCTTTCAAATATTTATAGACACCTTTGTTCGTGCCATGTTTTAGACATATMCCTTAAGATTCTTCATGTACCTCTCCACTAAGTACATCCAATGCATAATAACTAGGTTGCACATATCCAAATAATTCTTTTGCTAAGTGGTATGGTAAATGGATCATGATGTCAAAAATGAAGATGAATCTTCCATTTAATTTCCACTATTACCATGCTTTCAGCTACATTTCTTCCATCTCAAGACTCAAAGTCTTTTGGATTGCAAACTTTGATAAAAAAATCTCTTGAAAACCTTTTACGTTCTCATCATTTCCATGTTTGGTTCTGATTTTAGCAACCTACARTATTCTAGTAGCATCTATTATTGCATAAACATGCCATAATTGTGCAACTTTAATGCCCTAATTCTTTTAATAAATATGCTTTTGTAAACTAGAATAATGATTGCTTGATTTTTTCACTGACTTTATGGTGCTTGCAAAATTCTTGAATTCTTACCTTTTCAAAAATATATAGAGCTAAAGGTTTGAGCATTTCTTCCCCCTCGTTGGATTTTGAACCAACCAAAGATATTGCCTTGATGTTTTTTCTTTGCAAATCCTGCCTTATATTGACAATGTCTGTTTTACTTGTGATAGTCTTCAAAAAGTTCTTGGCCAAGTTCATTTTCTAGTGCATGGGATCCAAAATGTGCTAGATTAGTAAGTTCTATAGACATCAATGAAGGAAATGAAAATTTAAAACACCTTTAACATTCAAGAGAAATAAAAACAACTTCTACATTTGGAAGTGACACATGTACCTCTTTCATTTATTAAATTGCATCAATTCAATGTGGACAATTGCAAACGATTGGTTTATTGCTTGTCACATTTTAAAATTGTATAACCCCTTAACGCCCAAGGGGATGAAAAGTGTCCTCACACAATTTGGGAGTCAACTTTGAAGCACTCTAATATTTGCATCAAATGATTGATTTCAATAAAACTTGTTGGAAAAGTTGCGCGTACTAGTCTAGTTTCAATGGTAAAAGTTTTAGATCAATCCAAGACGTATTGAGTTTGTGAAAGTCATTTGAAATTTTGAGGTTCAATTTAGGTTCAGCACACGGCACTGAAATGGCTGCAACTTCGAGGATCGTATCTTTTTCATAAAATGTTTGTTTTCAATAAAATTTGTCGGGTTTTTTTCCATAAAAGGTTTAGTTATTGTGGTAAAAGTTTCAAGCCAATCCAAGTTGTTTTGAATGTTTGGGAGCAATTCAAAGTTCCAAATACAATTTTTTTTGCATTTCAGTAATCTTTGGCAGCTCATAACTTCTTTATATAAGATTCTTTTTCAATAATTTTTGTTGGAAAAGTTGCGCTTACTAATCTAGTTTGTGTGGTTAACCCCTAAACGCCCCAGGGGACTAAAAGCGTCCTCACAGTCTAAAAGTCCAATTCAAAGTGTTGTAACTTTTGCATCCAATGTCCGAATTCAATCAAACTTGTTGTGAAATTTGCGCTCTTTCTTCTAGTTTGTGTGGTAAAATTTCAGGTCAATGCAAGATGTACAGATGTTTTGGGAGCCAATCAAAGTTCATAGGTTCAATTTGAGTTTTGGGAGCCTTCTAATTGTAATTTGAACTTACTAATTCTATATTTTCTTGCTATTTCGGCTCTTTGATTCATATGATTTAAAGTTTAAAATATTTTGCCTCTCTTAATTTCATAGCAGTCAAATATTCAATTAGTTATAAAATTTGGTAAAATATTGATTATATGGAGAAGTATCTCAATGAAGAATGGATCTTGTTGTTTGTAACTCTAAATGTATTTTAAACTTAAAATTTTCAAATTAATATAATCAACATAAAGAAAAAAAATCTTATGAAAATTACACACATCTAATTTGTAATAAACTAGAGAAGAACTTTTCAAATTTTTAGTTTCAAATTTCATTGAAAATTACTGGTAAGTGTTGTAGTAGGATCAATCACATGGATGTTATTTATAAATCATATTTTACAACTTCTGCTTAACCTACACTATGAAGTCTCACATATTATAACATACTATCAACATAATACTACTACATACATCAAACCATCAATTCATCCAAGACTTAATAGAAAATCAAAAATTGAATCACTTGTTATATAAATCTTTTGTATAAAGAACTAATTGAAATAATTCAACAAATCCACCTAACTTCCAAACTAGACTGGAACAACTCAATATAAATATTTCAAATCAATACATCAAAAACCACAATGTACACCTTCCAACTTTATAGTCAACAAATATAAATGATGTCAAACATCAATGCACCCACCTCTCATTATAACACCACAAAGTTCTCCAAGTCTACTATCCCTTATGTGCATCCATTCATTAAAGTATTTTTCACAATATAATTACTGTATTAATAGTGGTTCCTTTGTACCTTCAAAAGAAATTATATCTAAACAATGGGAGAAAGAAACTACACACTATAACATAACTTATACACCTCACAAGGCAAAACTATAAAATACTTCATAAATTTTCTGTTTTGAGGATATGAAATGAAGTGAAACTTCAAGTAAATAAAATAGAAAAATAGTTATAGGATCTAGTTCTATTTGTCTTCTTTTTTGCACTTGTATTTAATCTAAAGAAGCCCTCAAGTATATATAAATACATTTACAGTCAAAATTAATAAAATTTAAGAAAAATACAATTAGTAAAATAAGTCAAAATAACATTCATAGATGTAGAAGAGTTGCTGACATGAAGTATAAACAAGTAAATATAGTGGCATCTATATGAGTTTGTTTTAAACTAACAATTTTAATGGCATTGTGCATAATCAAGTATATACATTAACATTTGTTGAAATAAGTGAAATAGAGAAGAGTGATAAATCYTAAATTGACAATGTAGATTTAAAAATAGTTCTCAAGCATCTCCACCTCATCAATATATGCACTAGTGTCACTACTAGTGATACTGTTCAATTAACTTCTCTATTGTTGACAACTTTATCAGGCCAACAGTGCATATCATCCTTATCCATATCCAGCGCACAACTTTACCTGGCCAACAGTGCATATCATCCTTATCTATATCCAACGGACAACTTTATCGGGCCAACAATGCATATCATCCTTATCCATATCCAACGGACAACTTTATCGGGCCAAAAGTGGATATCATCCTCATCCATATCCAGCGGACAACTTTATCGGGCCAACAGTGCATATCATCCTTATCCATATCTAGCCAGTAGTACTGTAGAAGAAGTAAAAATTGACAATCAATTACTATTTATATATCTAGTGTTTTTATTTTTGCTAGAAGATGGAGAAGATAACTACTTCCAAACATAAAATGCAATCCAGTTAATATATTCTTATTAAATATCTTTGTAGAATTAAATTAATGATCATGATAGTAGGTAAATAACAATGTACAATAGAACTTGTAATAAGCTAGGGGACCAGGACCGGTTTAACACATTATTGCAAAGAAGTTACTAGAATTAGGGAGGGTCATTTGCTCTTATTGTATGTAGGCTAGGCCGAGACTGGTCTAACACATTACTGATGAGAGTTTTATTAGTCCAGAGGGTGAGGATTATTAGAAATTTTAGTGTATCACAATTCATATATAAAATCACAATTGAAGAGTTATAAGGCTAAATACAAGTCTTATATGGTAGAAGGACCCATTACTAACAGGCGCCCCATCACCAATCAATAGGGTGTTGTATTTCCAATCAAGTCTAGAACAAATTTCTATTTTCTCTTGGAATGGGTGTTCTTGATTTTTTCAAGGCTTGGACTCATGATACATAAGTGAGCAAGAAAGTACGAAGCAATGAGCGGGAAAGTAGTTCTTGAATGATTGGAATTGGATGACTCTAGATATTGATCATGGGCCAAGCCCAACTTTGGCCTTTTAAAATTCATAGTAATTTCATTGTAATAGATAAAACTACCAATTTTTTTGCAATTTCCATCTTTTCAAGTCAATACACCTTTGAAAATATTTATTTTGCCTACCACTACCCTAGATCATGTCCATAATTCCTTATTTGATTGATTACTGGTCCCTCTACCATAGAAAAACCCCAAGGGCCTTTCAAGGATTAAACCAAATGTACGCTAAACAACATTGATTTTTTGAAGTTATCTATTTAAAAAAAGGTAAACAAAAGTGGGCTGATTTTTGAGACCCCCATCTCACACAACATGACTCCATTGAAGCAACCCAATAAATATATATATTTTTTTTCTCTCACACATGACTCCATTGAGAAGCGGCCATGGCAAACTGACTCCCTTATTGCCCCGTTAGAAGGTAAATGTAAAAATTACCCCCTATTTTGAGCCATGTCAATTTTGTATTTATTGACATCCCCTAGCTAATTTTGGACCTCTGATTGCAAATATGACTTCAGAATTTGAAAATTTTGTCATACGTCGCAAATAAAATCATCTAGTGTTTTCTGCAAGGGTAGAAAAAGGGGCAATAAGGGTCAGTTCGTCCTGGCCCATTGAAGCCCCCCCCATGAATATTTTTTTAATTTGGTCCCCGAATTTGAAATGTCCAAACCCTTTTTGCAACCACTGCAGAATAGTGGTCGGGAATAGAAAGTTGCCAAAAACAAAACATTCGACCCCGAAGCAAAGCCGGAAAATGATTAAAGCGACGGACCAGAGAATCTTACCCATCGATACCCGGAGCTCACAGCCGGTCCTCAACTTCCCGTCCCTCCCGTCCCTCCTAAGGAAGAGTGCGAATCCTGCTTCGTCCCACTTTCCTTTCCGTCGTCTCTGTCGTTTGCAAGCTTTCCCTGCAATCCTCCGATTCTTGCACGCCTCCGCTTCTTCTCGCCCCTCCAGATTGCTCTCACGGGGACGGATTGCAGTCTACTTCACTGTGCGGATGTCGGGTTGCAGTTTGGGRAACCACCGAGGAAGATATTAAGAAGAACTGCTGGCTATGGAGGAGGAACCGAGAGTAGCTCCTTTGGGAGCTCTTTTCGTGCTTTCCGTGGGAGTTTGTGAATAGATTTTGCGGTTGCTCGCGGTTGCTTTTCCTCTTGAGAAGGCGTTTTCGGTTTGTTTGCGGTTGGGGTGAGAGAGCGAACGGGGGAGGCTAATTGAGTGAGCGTAGGGTTTGGGGGGGTGAAAAGAGGATCTTCTCGAGATGAGAGGCGGCTTTGCGAGTTTTATCGCGAGGGGAGCATCTAGTTGTAGGAAGAAAACTCACGTTTTACGGTGTGTAGCGATTTAGGTTTTGACCATTGATTTTCTCGGTCGTGATCCGAGAGAGGAGCGGTATTGGTGGAGATGGTGTGATAGCGGGGATTGATTGATCGCGCTGTACTACTGTGGTGAATTTGTTTGAAAACGATTGGTGGCATGTGGAGGAAGCGGCTTGTTGGAACGAATGATCTAGTGTGGGATGAGTTTGCGGGTGAGGGTGTGGCTGATTAAGTGTCCTGCTGAAGATGAATTTGGACGAGAGAGAGATCTCGCATTGAAGAGACGACGATGAAGACGACGGGACTGCTTGCCGTGCCGTAAGATAGTGTAACGGGCGACGTCGGTAGTGTTAGGGTGAAGGCCTAGTGTATTTCAGTACTAGCGATGGATGCAGCTGGACGGCCCGTGGGTCCGACGGGGGCCGCGGAGTATTATCTCCCGAACTACAAGCTCGGCAAAACCCTGGGGATCGGGTCTTTTGGGAAAGTGAAAGTGGCGGAGCATTCCCCGACCGGCCATAAGGTGGCCATCAAAATTTTGAATCGCCGCAAAGTCAAGACGATGGACATGGAAGAGAAAGGTTGTCTACTTTGCTAGCAATCGACTTTAGAGCCTTGCATTCGATGATTCTTGAAGTGTGCCGAAGTTTGGCGAAGTTAGGGTTCGCTAGGGTTTCGATATTCGTGACTTCTCTGCGCCCTGCATTGGCTGTAGACTGTTGTTATGTCTAATCTACTCCTGTGTGGTTGTCAGTCCGGCGGGAAATTAAGATACTGCGGCTGTTCATGCATCCGCATATCATACGATTATATGAGGTTATTGAAACTCCGACCGATATTTTTGTGGTGATGGAGTACGTGAAGTCCGGGGAGCTTTTCGACTACATTGTGGAAAAGGGACGGCTAGTTGAAGATGAAGCTCGACGATTTTTCCAGCAGGTAGGCTTACTTGTCGCTATCGGAGACAGTCTCAATGAGACCTCTGCACTCTTGTTGTTAGCCATGTAGATTTCTTGTAATTTAGGGCTCGAGTTAATACTTTGATGTGGTCGAAGCATTAGAGTATATCGGGGTGCAACTGCAGAATTCGGAGCTTTTGTGATGACGTGCTGGGAACGAAAAGCTACAGCCGTAGTTGAGAGGACTTAAGTCTGTCAAATGGAATCTTAATGCCTAGGAATTTATCTTCTGCATCATTTTGGTACAGAAGGAATTGGAAGTACCTTACTAGAGAAGTCGCTACGCTATACATAATACACCATACGTTGTGGACCGTAGTAATTACAGTAACTTGTAGTATTAAAATTTAGTGCCGGCTACCTTGAAAGCTGCTAGTAGCTTATCACCTCCTAATTGCTGTGGGTTGCATTAATTTTTCAACCACTGCAATTGAGTTTCCACAGTATATGCTGTATTTAGTGTGCCAAATACTTATCAATGAGACTGCGATTTGTACTTGCTTTCTCGTGAGTCATTTATCGGGGCGGGTGTAGATATAATTTTGTTTTCTTAAATGTTTCGTTCTTTGCTCGAGCAATTTGTTACCTTGAGCTAATAACGCGTGTGCGAACCTGTGCGTAGATTGTGTCCGGTGTGGAGTACTGCCACCGGAACATGGTGGTGCATCGCGACTTGAAGCCTGAGAATTTGCTCCTCGACTCCAAGTGCAATGTCAAGATCGCTGATTTTGGGCTGTCCAACATTATGAGAGATGGACACTTCCTTAAAACGAGTTGTGGAAGTCCCAATTACGCTGCGCCAGAGGTCTGAGTCTTCTCTATAGTATACTTCGCCTTCTCTGATACTACTTTTGCAAATGAGTCGTTGTGATATGACACTCTAGGTAAGGTGTCAACAGGATGTTTTGATTTTTGTGTTGGGTGCATGGACCAAGTTGCAGGTTTTCGCACACTGAATAAGAAAATATTAATATGTTAGCCACAATCAAGCCCATCAAGAAGACATGCACAAGGCAAGCTGCATCATACATAGTAGTCTAAGTTTGTAGTTGACACAACTTCCAACGAAATCCACACATTGAATGTGTGGAGTTCGTTTGGTTACAACAAAGACGGGTTCATTGGATGTGAAGTTCAATGGAATTAGCCTTCTAACTGACCGAGAAGCTCTTTATTTCTGTTGGAAGCATTATCTTATACTAAGGTATTATATGATGCAGGAGCTCTTAAATCCAATGTCCCCAATGTCCCCGATGGTGGATGCATATGGTGGGCGCTATCAGAGTACTTTAACTAACACCCCTTCCATGGACCGAAGAGGAGCTTCTCCCTCTGTGATACAGCAGAGGGTTGCCGCTGAGAGGAAATGGGTTCTAGGTATCCAGGTATGTCTGATTTCTTGTCTAGACCTTCCTGCATGGAATGAATCCCGTGGTACTGAAATGATCAATTTATTGATACCTGATTATGTTTTCCCTTTTCTGTCGGTGTCACTCGTCCAGTATTTTGATATCTTTTCTTAGTACTCCGTATGTTATAGATCGGAAATCTTGTACATRGTGACAAGCTACGATGAATCTAGRTTTCAGTTTGATTATGTACGTTGATTGACTCATCACTTTCCATTTGATACTTGAAATGTTTTGTCAGCCGTTTTCATTGTAAGAAGAGTCTCGATGATTCACGATGGTTCATTGTGGACACTTGATGATGACGTTTGCAGTTACGATCACATCCCAAAGAGATAATTTCTGAAGTGATGAAGACACTCCGTGATTTGGACATCAACTGGAAGAAAACAGGTGCTTATAATTTGAAGTGCCGGTGGGTTACACCGAACCAAAGTTCGAATTACAAGGCCTCAGAAAATCATGACTCTCCAATGGCTGGATCTGTGCCTAGAGTTTCTTCTGGCCACTGGTCAGCAGAGCAGCATGGAGTGCCTGGTTCAGTGACTCCTGGAAACAAAGACAACGAGTCTGGTGTTGAGAGCAATGTTCTTAAGTTCGAGTTGCAGGTATGTATTTTTACCCGTGAAGGTACATCTGCACCATGGGTGAAGAAAAGGGTTATTATATATTTTAACCTTGTGGGGTTACCTTATGTGAGTAAAAATATTCCTCTCGAAATTAATAGTTTATTCACAGGAGGCAGAGAAATAGGATCCTCTAGTGGTGAGCAAGGAA
The DNA here is from genome assembly GCA_006891605.1 of Pleurozium schreberi. Taxonomy (NCBI): domain Eukaryota; kingdom Viridiplantae; phylum Streptophyta; class Bryopsida; order Hypnales; family Hylocomiaceae; genus Pleurozium; species Pleurozium schreberi. Next base: position 1,762 of record VACF01000237.1, on the reverse strand, counting down.
CAAAGCGACCCCTCCCTCCCTGTGGGGTTTAAGAACCCTTCTTATCCCTTATAAAGTCTAATCATTAAATTTGAAGGTTCTTCCCATGGTTCTTAAGTATAATCTTGAAGAGTTTTAGATATAATTCACGAAGCCTTGTTATGCGCCATATTGGATTAGGGTGAAGATTTGTCACCTTAGTACAAATTGTACAAACAATTTAGTTGAGTTTGAACTCTCAAACTCTTCTGTTTTATACTTCCTCCTTTGTTCCCTAAAGGATAGGCAAGGTCTCTCCATTTGTAAAATTTTGCAAAGATTCATTATAAAACATAATATAGAGGAATATTATGGAATCGGTGTATGAAAAAAAGTCGACTTGGAATATGTAGGGTTAAATATACTATGGCGATCGCCAATATTATATTTGAAACTTGAATTCTTTCATTTATTCCAAATTAGATTGCAAACGAAGCGTTGATATTTTTTGTAGTGAAATTTGTTGAAATGGATTTGGGATGCAATTATATCATTGTAGTCATTTATGTGAAAGTTCTGTCAAAAGCACACTCTTGAGAGCTCTTTATTGCATTTAATCTCAATATTTCTTKTATGTTGCTTAACATGAACAGCCATGTTTCGTTTTGCTTGGTTTTATAGCTTATGGAATAGTCTTTTAGTTTAGACTGTCCTACCCCTTTATAACGGAGAGRCTTCCYTATGATTGGTGTCTCCATATGGAGCCCTGTCCATGGATCATTTGGGAGATTCCCTTTATGATTTCTAATGTTTCTGAAAGAGTCTCATTCTTTCTGAAAGCCTATTTATAACATGAAATACTGAAGTACCAATTTCTGCTTGTTGCCTATGACTGCAGCTGTTCAAGATGCGAGAGGAGAAGTATTTGCTGGACATGCAAAGAGTCGAAGGTCCCACTTATCTCTTTCTCGATTTGTGTGCAGCCTTCCTTGCGGAGCTACGAGTGGTTTGACCCCTGGAGCYGCCGCCGCYGCTGCGACGTTTTGATTTGCTGTCCCATGGGATGTGCAAATGGCRGAGGCAATTAGTCTGGCATTCTTATTAATGTCGAGCTGCTTGCCGTAAGGCCAAGGTTCTCCCGAGTCCACAAAACCCTTTGTATTATGGAAGCGACCTGCGGAACTCGTTTTTATGAACAGTAATTTGGGATGGAAGCTCAAATAGGGGCCCCGAAGCGACCAAAGCTTTCGTGTCTCTGAACTTTTTGAACTCACCCAAAGCACAACATCATCAGGTTGGACCAATTAGAAGAARAAGACTTAGTTCTCCATTAGGGCCTGCGTCTTCCTGSAGCTCGGGAGTGGGAGTACCCACTTCATATCCACCATCAGCCCTCGTGGGAGCCCGTTGCAGCGAGACAGCATTATTTTTAACAGTCTCCGCCTTGTTGCCCATGAGTTTCTGCTTTTCAACAAGGCAAGGTTTGTTCGGAGACACTTTTCTGGTCACGCTTGACTGAAGGTGTGCGTTTTCTTTCGTTCTGTGGCGTGTATTCAATCTTCTTTCTGATCATTAACTGCTGGGTTATTGCTGCATTGTGTTGATGGGTTAATGTTGAATTGACTTTGGTCGTTTATGTTACTGTAAACTCGGTGCTTTTTCAACTTTTGACTTCATTTACAGCTAAAAGACGTTAAAAAGGTACAGTAGTATAATTTTTAATCAGTGTCGGGATTGGGCACTCCTGAGAAGGGAAGTAATTTTTCAAAGAGTTGATTGATGTACGCTGATTAAGTAACAATTA